>RCHF01000026.1:0-77287 GCA_003987895.1 Neonothopanus nambi
AATGATTCCCCTGAGCTGCTAACGTTCGGTAAGATATCGGTGGTGGTTGGGACCGGGAGGGCGTTCATGACGCCTGCCTCATGGTCGGGTCCGGTGGAATGAGAAGTAGAGAGTTGCATTTCTTCATAAGAGGGGCCACCGATGCTGTCTCGGTTGTTGGCGCCATGCTCAAAGTCGGGGGTGTATGACATCGATATGGAGGGTGGTGGGAGGGGGTGAGGGGGTTGTTCTTGGGATTTGTACTAAGAGAAGACGTAAATGAATAGTATGGATACGATGAGAAGGGAAACATACGTTTCGGGCGAAACCTGGAGGTATAATGACAATCTAGAGGGGTAAGTCAGAAAGTTCAAAGAACAAGTGTTCTTGTTAGATATACCATAAAGTAACACCACAACATCCAAAGATATAGCACGCAAAATACTGCAAGGAGTGCAACTGGAGAGAAGTGAATATTAAATCAACGTTTGAGCGACTAAAACTCACTTCCAGACCCCCGATCAACGCCAGGCCTCTTTCCTCGTATTATATCGACGCAAAAGCGACCAATATATACATAGCCAGCGTACACCATGATTCCGAACGTAATAAAGACCATTAACTTCAGAACAATCCATGGCTGGGGCTTTGTTCTGTTCGTTCGCTTCTCGCGAGCTGTGTACTTGGCCTCTTCAACGACTCGACATATCTGCGACATGCAATCACCAAGTAAGAACTGATGGACCTAAACAGATGAAGAAATAATGGAAGATGAGATGAACTTGAAGGTGGTCCGTTGAGCACGTTGAGGGCAAACCTGGGGCAGACGATGACGAAAGGATGAGAAATCTCACGCGGGTTTACCGGCAAGTCATGTCTTTCTCGAACCGCCACTATATCCGTCTTGCCGTGCAGCCAAATACATCTGACGCCCTCTCTATTCGCCAGAGCATACAGAAAGCGCTGTTAGAATCGTTTGGAGTGGTACTAGGGTCAACCTATGTCGATGTTTTGTGGGTTGCAGAAGATGGTACAGAAACAGTGATTCGCGTGGACCCACAGTGAGTGTGTATGATTAATTTTTCTGCGTTGTCTCATCTGAGATCCAGCCGTGTGTAGGGAAGCAAAGAATGTGCTAGCAGCCGTAGCAGCGTCTTCGTTCTCTCCTAGGTTGAGCTTGGTGAAAGAGTCTTCATTCCTGCCTTCCTTATTGTCAAAAGGAACACCACTCTCGTGAATTCGTGTTGTGAGTACTACCTGGCTCCCGCGATGGTTCAGACATTTAGTGCTCTTTGACAGGTACAATTCTTTAACAAGCGGCAGTTCATGTCATATGTTGAAACTAGTCGACTTTCACGTTGATCTTCGCGTGCTACGTGCACATGGAATCTAGCCCGTATTTAGGAGGAGGACATATGTACGTACTCTTCAGATTTAAATCTAAGTACGGGTAAGCGTGCATCTTAGCGCTCCATCTGGTTTATTTATACTCGCTTCTAGTTTTTTGGTTCTTAGGCCTCGATATCGTGCAGGCAAGCCCTTTTCTGCTTTGCCTCGCTTCTTTCTTCATGTATGACAGACGTATGATTCAATGGAATACGAAGCTCAGTTTGAGTCCAAGTGCTTCAAGGAAAGGAGCCATGAGCGAGTCAGTGAAAAGGCTGTGACTGAATTAAACCGATTCACTCCACGCGCAAACTTGTATCGAGCAAAACTGTCTGCCAATTCGTCTTCCGCGTACTCTTGTGGTGGTTGCTTTTCTTCGCTCATCTAGGCGCTCAGCGAAGCATTCACTTATCATTATTGTCTAGATGATTCACAGGTGTTCTCGGAGGATATTGGAACATATACCCGTGGTTATTCAGCCTTGAGCACTTGAGCAGTCATTGTTCGTGGCGTGGATACGTCCTGGTCAGTAGCTTAGGTCATTCCATTAATCTGCTGAAGCTTCATGTTCAAGGCATTCACCTGAACCAGGACTAGGGCTTCTTTCCGTCCCGCACGGTCCGTTCCGCGCCCCGATTATCACTGAAGTTTTGTTCTAACAATGATCTACTTGCAGAAGCGCCCGGGTCCGAAGACATAAGCTATCTACTTCCCTGTTCTGTTTCGCGGCAAATCCAGGAATGGCTAAGGCCCAAGAATGGCTAAGGCCCAATGCATGCGAATTATCGACTTCATTAGGACTTAGGCTCCTCAGCTTGCAGTGTTCCCCTGAAAAGGTATTTCTGCGATATTATGCCGTTAATCGTCCTTCTGCAGTCTCATCAAATTCTTGATTATCAGAATTTTCTTTGCTCACGGGCTCGTACCTGCTTGTTTCCTTATCTCTAGTAAAGCAAGCTTATCGCCACTTGGAAGTGCTTTTAATCTCGCCGACTTCATATGAGGATGCGTTCAAGGGAGACTCTTCGCCGTGGCCGGCTTTGTTGCTCGTCTTGATTCCAATCGGTGCTAGAGCTACAACTTGCGCTCAATCAATTCATGGCCTCAGAGACACTTTCTGGTCTTTCGAAGCTGGACCATAGGTCACGAACGACAAATTCCTCGTTCGAAGACGAGAAAGCTTCGATTAAGGACAAGGTTCTCGATGAGTCTGTTGGGAAAGAAGACAAGCTCGAACGTTCAGACTCTTTTACTGGCGATGTCTATGAAGACGTTCGGGAGATTGACTTGGGTGCAGACGGGAAGGAAAGGCCTGTTGGTGTGTAGGTTTTTGTCTAGGCAATTAACTGTTTATTGACTGCATTCATTCCTGACAGTGTCTGCGAGAGATTGGAGTCTTCGGCTAATCTCTTTGGAGGTACTTTTCCCCCTCACTTATCACATCTGGATCGTCAATGAGGATTAATTGTTCAAAAGGATGACCCTACCCTTCCCGTCTGGACCCTTCGTCTTTGGTTTCTGTCCGTCGGACTGTCATGCTTCGGGGCCGTCTTGAGCGAGATATTCGTACGTTCTCCTTCCAAACGCAACTCGTCAGCCATCCTTACCCCCACGACGTTTCTTATGCTCGCAGTCCTTTCGTCCAACAACCGTTTATGTCAGTCAACTCTTCCTACAGACTGCTGCCTACATCCTAGGTAGGCTAATGGAAGAAGTTCTCCCTGGACCTAAGAACCCCCGCCTAACAACGCGCGATACCGCATTCTGGCGATTCGTCAACCCCGGCAAATTTAATATTAAGGAACATGTCGGGATACTCATCATGTCGGCGGCAGCGACTCATGGAGCGCTGGCTATCAATATTTTTGCAGCGGACGATCTTTTCTATGATCTAATACCTAATCCTGCGGTTGCTATCTTTACGCTGTTGGGCAGTCAGCTTTTGGGATACGGGCTTGGAGGTGGGAGTGCTTCATGTTTGGGTTTGCGTTGCGAATGTCGTTCTAATACGCGTGGTTCTTCCTGCAGGCATGATGCGAAGCTTCCTGGTATACCCCACAAGCATGGTCTTCCCAAACTTGATTCCGACTATTCAAATGTTTGATGTTTTGCATCGCGGTCAGGACAATATCTTGCAGAAGAAGAGAGTGAAGTTCTTCTGGACTTTGTTCATCGGAATTTGTATGTTACCCTTCTATACTCACGTGTGGTTTTGTGGCTGACAGTAATCCAGTCTTCTGGCAATGGTTCCCAGAGTAGGTGTCATTACTCAGCGGACGTTCCAGTCAAGTACAAACTTCGTGAATGCTCAGGTACATCGCTCCCCTGCTCACCGGTTTCTCGATATTCTGTCTGGCGCGACAGAAGAGCGCGTGGGTGAGCAGGTTATTCGGTGGGATAACAAGTAACGAAGGTGTGTACATGCAAGCCACGCCGCCTCACCTTCAAGGCTCATAGATTTCATGCGTCATGCAATAGGGCTGGGTCTCTTTTCCATTTGTTTGGGTACGTCGCTGGTCCATCGTTCAGTACAACCTGAACTGACAGTCTTGCTTTTTTTACAACTTGAACAGATTGGAACTACGTTGGTAGTGGTGGCTCTGCCTATGGCGCGCTCTTCCAACCACTTGCGACGCAACTGTCGCTGTTCGGTGGTCTTTTCATCTGCATGTAAGTTACTATGAGTTGTAGCTGGAATATGTTTGTTCTGCTCACCGCAAGTCATTTCTACAGCCTGGCCTTCATTGGCGTGTATACCCAAAATGCATGGAACGCTCAGAATTTTCCATTCATGTCTCAGGTTCTCTTTATACTTCTTAAACCTCATACTTATCTCATCTCACTGAATCTGTTTGTTCAGCTTTTGTTCTTCGAAAATGGCACAGCTTACGACCAGAACCTCATCCTAAACTCAGACTATTCCCTCAACAAAGACAAGTTGGCCAAAGTTGGTTTACCGTGGTTCGCTGCCACGCAAATCGTGGCGAAAATCGGCGCCAGTCTGTCGTTCGGTGCGACGAGTGAGTTTTTTTTCAGGAATACATTTGACCGAAACATTCCAGCTAAACAGCTGATGGGCCGTCCTAGTCACTCATATCCTCGTTTGGAATGGCAAGCAACTTTGGGAGTCGGTGTTAGCCGCTAGGGTGTGGTTGTGTTTCGAAAGTACCCTGAAATCTGTGCCCTGATTTTTTTTTTCGTTTGTATGCCTAGGCTGGAGCGGTCGAAGATGGTAAGTGGTTCAAGGGTGGATTTTTCATTTTGGAACGCGTGCTGACCGAACTCTGTTCTAGCTCATTACGAAAAGATGAAGGTACCCCTGTCTTGTTCTGTTTCATGTTCGTAGTCTTATTCTAAGTGTGGTACTAGGTGTATAAAGAGGTACCATTTTGGTGGTATGCAGGCATGTTCATTGCATCCATGGCTATCGGTATGGCTACCAACTACACCGGTCAGTCCAAATTACCGTGGTAAGATCAATATCCGGAGCTTTATTGGCGTCGAGCTACCCTGACGTACAAATTTCCTTAGGTGGGCGTTCTTCATCGGTGAGTAATGCTAACTGACGGCTACAGTAAGGCTCTTCTCATCGATGGCATTCATTTCCAGCCGTTGGTTTTGCTGCAATCTTTTTGCCTATAATATCTGCGCTTTATGCAATCCTTTGGTGAGCTGACCCCTTTGGGGCCCAATATCAGTTGCTTGCTCAACTGTATGGTTGTAGCTTTGTCCCTGGGACTGAGGATGTTGCACGCGTAAGCTATTTTTTTTACGGAAGGGAGATGCAGTAACTGAAGTTGGCTGTTTACAGATGTTGGGCGCTGCTCTCGTCCCTGGAAAACCTCAGGTAAAACCACCTCGCTTTCAAGCTACCGCTGAAAAAGACCGACGTTATTCTAGGCCAATATGTATTTCACCATGTACGCCTACAATTCTACGGAGCAAGGACGCTCTATGACTCGTGATCTCAAAATGGGTCGGTGCCTATTCTCCTTGAGCATAGACAGGACCACCGCACTGACGCCATTAATCCACCATAGGTCAATACACGAAGCTTCCCCCACGGGTTACATTCACGATGTATGGCACTACTCCTGCTCTTGGCGTCCCTTGTTGATCTCAGATGTCATCGGATTTTTAGGCAATGTCTTGGTGCCGTCATAGGTGGTAAGAGCGTGTTTATATGATCTTACGAGACACTTCAGGGTCCTCAACGCAACGCACGTTGACAGCCTTGTTGAATTACTTGATTATGAAAATTGTCATCAGCTCGCACCGTGATATTCTCCTTAGCGTACAAGGTACAAATCTATGGTCTGGGTCGGTTATCCAGAGTTTCAATAGGTGCGCCAAGATCTGCTATGATTCGTTGGTTTTCTCGCACTGTAAGATGAGTCAATTGAATCCCATACTTCATAGTGACGCGTAAGCTCCTTCAAGCAATTTTCGATAAGGGGCGTTTTCTCATGTGTCGTTATTGTATAGGATTGCTTGGGGTGCTCTTGCCAAAGAGCTCTATACCCCCTCCGGTCGATACGGGGTAAGTCTTCATCCATACTTCGTTGACTGGGACAATCTAACTTTATTTTCTTTACAGATTGTTCCGCTGTCTATTCTAATCGGGCTAGCCGTACCCCTACCTTTCTGGCTCCTGCACAAGAAATGGCCCAAGGCAAATTTCGATAGTGTCATCACTCCTATGATATGCGCGCAGATTGGGTCCATGTCGGGTGAGTATTGAGCGTAGAAGGCGGAAGACTCAGCACTAATCCAAGGAATTTTTTGGTTGTCAGGTGGCATCACTTCGAGTGTGTTTATGACTTTCTTGCTATGTCTCATGAGCCAGTTCTACATCCGCAAGTATCATCCGAGATGGTTCAGGAAGTACAATTTCTTGTGAGTGATTGGTCTACGATGCCCCGGCCCTCCTTATTGAAAGTATTTTTTGTAGGCTTTCTGCTGCCCTCGACGGAGGTACGCTACGAGCCGTCTACGTTACTTCGCTACTGGTGGTGCTGACTGATCTTGTGTTTTTAGGAACGGAAGTTATGGTCTTTGTGTACAGCTTCGCTGTAGGTTTTATGTCTGCTTGTTGTTGCTCCATGTATTCACTTCTTCTCTTATCAGGTTGGAGGTGCTGGAGGTCGAGTTGTCAATTTCCCCAACTGGGCCCTCAATCCGACTGGGAACCTTGATTACTGCAAGAGATTAAACTGAAAGAAGAGAATGTACTACTCGGCTCCACCCTAGCCCCAGCGAGGACCGAGTTCCTGAGAAACGATCTTTGTCTCATGAATCTTTATGGGCTGCTTATTCCTGAACTTATTTTCATGACGGATTGCGGGACACGTTTATCGTGTTCGTGTTCGTGTTCGTGTATGTGTACGAGTAGAATAGAATGAACAGAGAAGAGAATACGAACTGTAAGGCTGATACTTGACACTGTATAAGCTCCGCCCGCGTAGTCGGTGCCTTGAGGCCCGAGGATCGGAACATGGCAGGAACATAGTATAGCCATCATCGATATCACCATATTCTCCAGAACCCTCCCTAACCCTCCTCCATCTCTGAACGTCTAAATACTCTTATTCCTTTACATGTTAGCCCTTTTCTTCACAATTTCGATGATCATTTCACTTTCGAGCCCTCATTCGGAAAATTTTTTTCCAAGAAAACCCTCTCAGAGACGATGCAGTGCAGACTGATCGTAAACGGTAGCGGGCGGAGCTCATGCAAATTGGAATTGTGGAAGTCTGGAGCGACGAGCCAGGAAGAATCAAGATTTCATTTATTCCATTGCTGGAACGAATGAGATCAATTCAATTCGTCAGACCCAGGGAAGGAAGGAAGCCACCAGAAGGAGCGAACTGTCTGAGTGTGTCACGCAGCCCGTCCATCACGCCTCTTTTCTCAACCACCATCATCTCAACCAGTGAACCCTCTAAACCAACAAATATCGACAACTTTCAACCATGGCACCCTCTGCAACATTTGTCACTGAAAATGGACATACCAGGAATGGTGTCGTCAAGTCCAAGGTCGACGGCGGGACAGTACGTCTGACTTCTGCGGATGTCATACAGATGGAGCATCAATACGGAGCACACAAGTAAGTACTCACTCTCATGGTGAAACCGCGGGGAGGATTTCGAGATGTCGAGTTGAGGACCAGGATAGCCTTATGCTGTTCAATTTCTATCGTCTTTTTATAAGATTCCAGTTGCTTGTAGCAGTTTACTGATTCGAGCGATTTTCGCCATTAGTTATCATCCACTGCCAGTCGTATTTGACCGAGCCAAGGGAGCAAAGTGAGTTCTATTTGCGGAGCGCCATTTTTGCGAACCCGCTGTACTGCCACATGTCAAGGGAGAAATATGAAGATTCTAACTGGCTGGTTGTATAGAGTATGGGATCCCGAAGGCAAAGAATACATTGATATGCTTTCTGCCTATTCGTGAGTACTTCGACCTTATTCTTCCCATCCCATTGGCTGATACTCGAATCATTGTCGGACAGAGCGGTCAATCAAGTTAGTGTCGTTACTTTTGCTTTTATACGATCCTCTATGTCGGTGGTGTTTGACATGACTACAAGCATCTAGCGTAGACCAACGGAGTTGCTTTGGCGTGATCACCACCACAGAACGGTGGCTTGGCAAGAATATGATGCCTAGATGTTTTTAATTCTCTTTTCTGTATGGTCCAGATCATTGAACTAATTGGATTTTTCACCACAGGGCCATTGTCATCCACGAATTGCTGCTACGTTGGTTGAGCAATGCCAGAAACTCACCCTGTCTTCCCGAGCATTTTACAACAGTGTATTCGGACAATTTGCCCAGCAAATCACTGAGATGTTCGGGTATGACATGGTGCTCCCTATGAACACTGGTGCTGAAGCTGTGGAGACTTCGTTGAAGCTCGCAAGGAAGTGGGCATACAAAAAGAAAGGAGTATCTGAGGGAAAGGCAATTGTGCTAAGCGTTGCTGAGAACTTCCACGGGCGAACCTTAGGTGTGATTAGGTGATTTGTCTGTCCAGATCAACCCTTCGTGTGCTGACTTGCTTCCTTGCGGTAGTATGAGCACTGATCCTGAAAGCCGAGGAGGATTTGGTCCGTACTTGCAGGGCGTAGGCCCAACCTTCCTTGATGGAGACACGGAGCGGACGATCCGTTTCGGTGTGGCAGGGGATCTCGCACGTGCTTTGGAGCTTCATGGCGACAATGTGGCGGCCTTCCTCGTCGAGCCCATTCAAGGAGAGGCAGGGTAGGATATCTCGTATGCGTTTTGGAATTTTATTAACTGTCGTCATACAGAATCGTCGTTCCCGAGCCCGGTTACTTATCTGAAGTCCATGCCCTGTGCAAGAAACACAACGTGCTGCTAATCTGCGACGAAATTCAAACTGTAAGAAATCCCCCGCTATTTGATTCAGCTCAAAACTTATCAACTCTATGCGTTTTTTGTGTCGCAGGGTTTGTGTCGCACTGGCAAGATGCTGGCATCCGAGTATGATAATGTCAGGCCGGATGTAGTTCTGCTTGGGAAGGCTTTGTCAGGCGGAAGTCGGTATTTTCTTGTCTCCTTTCTTGAATTCGGTCCTAACAGCTCCGGTGGGCTCCTCGTTACAGTGTACCCTGTTTCCGCTGTCCTCGCAGATCGTGATGTTATGCTCTGCATCCAACCTGGTGAACACGGAAGCACGTACGGAGGGTGAGGATTGATTTTAGGATTTGTCTGAAATCCGTATGGTTCTTGTTCGTGTTTTTTAATGCTCGCCGTATAATTTTAGGAATCCCCTTGGATGTGCGGTGGCTATGACCGCTCTGAAAGTGCTAGTGGAGGAGCGTCTTGCAGAGCGAGCCATGGTTCTAGGCGAGTTGTTCCGGTCATCAGTTACTGCTTTCAAGTCGCCGTTGGTGAAGACCGTCCGTGGGAAGGGCCTCTTCAATGCTGTCGTCATTGATGAATCCAAGAGTACGAAAGGCCGGACTGCATGGCAGTTTTGTCTGTTGTTAAAGAGTCGCGGCGTTCTTGCGAAACCAACTCATGTCAATACGTGAGTTGTCATAGTCACTACTTTTTTGGGAGTCAAGGTGTTAACAAGTTTTATTTTAGGATTCGATTTGCGCCTCCTTTAGTGATTTCGGAGGAAGAGCTTAAGAAAGCTCTCAAGATCATAGGAGAATGCTTGGAGGATTTGGACAGAGTTAGTGACTTGCATTCTCTCTTTTTATGACATAACTCTGACCGCGCATATATACAGTTGGATGATATTCCTGGTGAGGTAGAAAGCGAGAAAGGCCATACGGACACCCTCACGAACTAAGTGGTTGTTCTGTACTTGCCCTTGGGGTTACTGATTCGGATTTTTTCATGTCCGAATCCTTGTAGACTTGTGTTTGTTGTAGCTCTTTGCTTGTCCTTTGTACTTGATGGTGAAAATATACAAGTATTATCAAGATACGACGCAAAGGTTGAGTTGGGGCGGGGCGTTGGTTTCCCCTGCTTAGGCCTCGCAAGTTCTGGGCGCCAACTGTCACACGAATATACACTGACATTATGAAAGTTACCGTGGCTCGGTCTTAGGCTTAGACAGGTTCGGGGTTCGGGGCTTTTGTGCTGCTGGGTGAAACATGGCTGTTAAGGGCGACCCGAATCGGTAGAACTCTTGAATTGAACACAGTAAGCCTATTCAGTTATTAACTCTACGTGCATATGCAGGATGAATAATCTCGTTTTCATGGGTGACTCTTTTGCTCTTGGCGAAAGCGCCTACAACAGCCTCAGGATAGGACCGTCCTCTCACACCAGCATGTTGGCCAGAGACCAGCTCCGTGAAACAGGTGAAGAGGTCAACTGCAGCAGGGTCGCCGCTCAAGAAGAAAGCCGGCGGGACGCCTGGAACTTGTAGCTTGAATTCGCATCTGAACATTGAACATTTTGGTCCAATGACAAGGCTCCTTTATTTGCGCGGCGAGTGCAGGCTGGCTCCTGTAGGAAAATTCTTTCCTCCGGCTCCAATCCGGATACCTCGCTAGGGTACGGGGGTACTTGCACAGCAAGGACCAAGGTGATGTGAATTCGCTCTAATATAACCAGAGAAATAACCGCTTCTTCCGGGAATAGCACTTGAAACCTGGACCAGCTACTTGGCTTCAGTCTAGAGCTCGTCGGCAGAAGAATGATATATTGGGCGCAGCTCTACTTATCAGATAAAGACTCTTGGAGCCCGCGTACAAGGAAGGAAGCCTGAAGGAAATTCTCTCGAAATTAGTTAAAACCTTATTCTGATGCTAAATCCAATGTTTTCTAGCAGGGCGGGGACCTTAAAACTTTGAAACCTCCTAAGTTTTACTGCTCTCGTTCAGTGACCTTCCTCTTTCGCAGCATCGATGCGAACCCTCGGGATTGCACTAGGATTATACTCACAAATTCCCTATTTAATTTGTGTTTTTTTTGCAGACCGTCCGTGGCCTGTCATATGGTCTTGACCGCCAATTTATGAGCTCTGGCTTAAAGCCCCCAGCTCCGTCGTCTATACTTTTCGAAAACATTGTATTATTAGGACGTCTCGGCCTGCGATTATCTTTGGCAGGCGACGGGCGTAATACTGCTGACGGTGATACTTCTCATTATGCCCGAAAGCGGGCGTACGGAGCAGACGATGTTCGTGAATAGACATCTTGCGGGACCTACAGCCGCGGTTGTAGTCAGTTCTCGTCTGTAGTTCCAGAGGCCTAGGCAAGTTGAAGTGCTGAATATACTTCCCAGCGCTTCGTAGCACTCAAATAGCGCCTGCAGGTTACCCGCGCGTCTTTCTAGGCACAAAATCAGTATTCATTCGATACAGGATTTATGTGGCCTGGACCAGAGAAACTTCCATTGCGAAAGAAGATTTTGTATTGTGTATACATATGTATGCTATACGCGAATTGTAACCACACAGAGGTAGCGAGTGGCAGAAGTTTGGTACGCGTCTCAACATCGGTAAGTTTTCACAACATTAGAACCCGGAGGTATTGCTAGGTATTACTTGTCAGCACTCGTCAACTGTGACGTTGCTTTCGGCTGAAGCCTGAGAGGAACACTAAGCGGCCAGAACTGGGTGCCCCTGGACGTGTTCCACCTTCGCTTGTTTAGCACATGGCGGGGCGGTCTTTACGGTGCGAGGTACCATGTGCAGCCATGTGGCATCTTTTAACGTTTCCCGTCTAGTCATTTCAACGGTGCAACGGTGAAGTTATCTGAAGCCAGACGACAGGGTCACTGGCAGTGTGTATATGACTCAGCAGCTTCGCTTCTTGTTGCTCTCGGCGTCCGTTTGGTATGTACTTCAACGGGTTTTTTCCCCTCTGGTATTCTATGCAGACCAGGGTCATCCAACTAGGCTGAACACTCGGAATTGTGGCTGACTCTGTTGATGGCGTTGTAGGGCGAATTTTCCGTCCAGCACAGAGCACAAAAGTCTGCATTTATTTTGCTTCTCTATCCGCTATCCGTCGTAACATCTTTCTATGTAGCAGGTCCAACGCGGATCTTAGCATATATTTACCAAAGCAGTGATCAATCACGGAAGCTGACTTCCAGGGATACGAGGGGATACGATACTAGGATAAGTACGATCTTGAGGTCATAGCGCGCTTCCGAGGTGTCGGCGGTCTCACCCGTCGATTGATAGTATGTATTCTCGCGAATCTTGGTCTCGGCCACGTTGTCAAGTGGTCCTAGCTAATCAAGATTCCTATTTCGCACTCCCGACGTCCCGCTCAGGGCCCGTGAACACTGGATCAAGTCGGTACCGGCCAACTCAATATGTAAGGTACTTCCGTTTGTGAAACTACAGTAACGACGTTACAGAGCCTCCATGAAGTGACGCTGGCTGGTTTGAACGTCTTCATGTTATTCTGAAGCGTGCTATCTCCTGCTGCAATGTTGACTCACTCTGAATTCAGGCCGTCGGTCATGTCCGCCACAAGTCTGCGCTACTCGCTTTCATAGCGTTTTGAAAGCGGGGTTGAATGATTCCAACCTTTCCTGTTTCCTGTGCTGAGAAATCAGTGCTTGACTTCAAACCTTATCCAGCGTTGCCAGAGAGAAATACCGCCTTTACCACCTTTCCTCAGGGAAAGCCAAGGGAAAATGGTATCGTAAGCGCTCCATGTTGGTGTCGACGCCAAACTGAGTTCACATAGAATAAGGCGGCGAGATAGCTCGCGGGGCCCGCTTGTTAAGAGCTCGTCGGTGAATTCTTGATTATTCTTGAGTGGGCAATGCGAAACATCATTCCGTTCTTTGAATGTGCTGCGTGTATGTACGTGTTCAATGATACTTATATATTGGAGGTTAATTCAGCATGACCTGAATGCATAATGGGTATGGACGATGCAGATGCTCATTGAATGTTCAATGACCATGCAAATAAAATTTGAACTCCTCATTCACTGAATCGATCGTCAAGTAAGTATGTAGATGCTTATCTTTTTTCAGTGTTTATCAGGACGGGCCTTTTAACCTGCCATGTGGCCCTCTGGCTGTTGTGCATGACCCGTAATTCTCGGCTGTCAAAGAGACTATACACTTATGAAATCATGCATGTCATGTACGCCAATACTTGAATGTGAATATATTCACTTCACGGGCATCGCATCCGCGTATATACTATTTAAATTGAGTCCCTAAGTACTTACCTACCCGCGAACCTCAGCCTTTGTTCTCATTTTGGAAAGTAACCCGAAGGTCAAGATCAACAATCTTCAGAAGCATTGCAATAAGTCCGCTTACCTCAAAAATCACCAACTTTGGACCCTCTGAGGTGGTGATTACTATATATAAGCAAACTCGAACAAGAGATAGAGCTTATGGAGCAGAGCATACAAAGAAATGAACGCTGGGTATGAGTTCATAAGCGCTAGTACGGCGAACCGGATTCTATTGAGAAATATAATCCAATATATTCTGTAACAGTTTTGCTAGCGTAACGGCAAACATAAAAGACCCTTCCTTTCCTTCAGAACTTCATGTCCCTGTTATAAACCGCCCTGAGGATGGCGAGCGCTAAGTCAGAGCGAATCTACAACTAAACGAAAAAACAAAATTGGTAGAGAAAGAGCCCTGTTTCATTGTACGCTGCTGATTCACGTGTTACGAGTGTTTTCCCTGAAGCGCGCTGCGACGGCCTAAGGGACTCGATTATAATTACACTGGCCCGGGACACGGACGCTAAGCGCTAAACCTGTGGACGTCACTTCCTATCACTTGACTTAAACCCTACCTTCGTCGGCAGCCGGAGCACGTCGATTCCTGCGCAGCAAGATTTTGATTTTAAATAAAGGGGAGAGCAGATCGTACAGAATAGCAACAGTGCACTGCAGCAAGCCCTCACTCACTTGAGAACCAGATTTTTCTTTCTTTGTAGATTTTGAGTAACGACAGCCCAGTGGCGAGAACCCGCCTGGGTTGGCTCACTTGAATATGACGCGACCTTTCGGATA
Organism: Neonothopanus nambi; assembly: GCA_003987895.1. Lineage (NCBI taxonomy): Eukaryota > Fungi > Basidiomycota > Agaricomycetes > Agaricales > Omphalotaceae > Neonothopanus > Neonothopanus nambi. The sequence continues at coordinate 13,861 of RCHF01000026.1, forward strand.
AGTCGATAAACTTCTCACCTGGGAGAACTAGGTCTTGGGCAAATGGCACAATGCACCCCTTAAGGGGTGTCTAATTTGGGGTTGGAGGCCAGAATGGATAGTAACCGGAATACCAAGTCTGGGATACTTACATGATGGGAGTGTTTCATCTTTCAGCTATTTACTTTCAAAAAACAGAATTATATCCCTGTCACCATATCAAGTTTGAATAGATCTGCTTGTTACTGTATGGGTCACGCAACTTAGAACGTGAAGTATAAAGACTGGAACGATTAGTGAAACAGATAACTCACCTCGAGCTATATCTACTCTCCAGCTAGCTGATTTTGAATTACTCATTGATTGAGTCCTCTCTTCTTCACAATGTCTTCCACCCAAGTAAGTCATGGGCATAGGAACCCCTATCAGATACTTACTGACCCATCTACCGCTGCAGTACAACAACACTGACCAGCAGCAAGACTCCCCCAGAGTTCCACGAAGGACACCAATGGCTTGTCAATTCTGTCGAGGTGAAACGGGTTCCATTCCAATATTTGACAAAGAATTCGGACTCACTGACGAAATTCGAACCTCTAGGCCGAAAACTCAAATGCGATGGCGGTCGTCCGTCCTGCGCAAACTGTAACCGACGCGGATATCCATGCGTCTATACGCCGGTGTAAGTGTTTCCTGTGGCACCCTACTACTAAGCCCTGTCCGACCGAGTAACATGGTACATTCAATACAGCTCTGAGCAAAAGTAGAGCCCGCGCGCGTAAAGGCTTCTTGTGGCGTTGTATGCTGTATGCACAATGCAACATCCCCAACAGCAACATAAATGAACCGCCACGCTTACTATTAGCTCATTTCTTCATATTAATTGTGTAGCCTACCCTGTTAAATCTTGTCTTTGTGTTTGCGCTGTAACAGAAAAATGTTTAATTGCACCCGCGTTGAACGTGTTTAGCTATACATACATACATACCTCAAAATCCGCAACATGCATGTCAATTGAGCCACCGGTCGCTAAAGATGAATGAACAATCTTCACATTTAAGAGAGTGGTATATATTTGAACAAAAACAATCTGACAGGCATGTCAACCATAACAACATGTTTCAATACTCACGGACTCCGAGTCGGGTTCAACAACATATTCAGGTTGAAAGCAACCAAGTACAGCTGTCAAGAGCGAGTCGGTCGATACATCGACTCTCGAGGAGAGGGTTAGGGGACGTAATGAGTGGCGTTTGACCTCGATGACAAGTCTATTATATAAACGAAATTCCAATCAAGTTTTTCCAATTCCTATATCCTCGATGGTTACGCACCGGAGAGCCTAAACCCAATTTTGAAGATTTAATATTAATATTTATTCTTTATGGGGTCTGGCACGCGCATGCTTTAAAGATATAGTCATACGCCGTAAGAGAGAGAGACTAAATGGCAGCTAAATCGTCTCCTTGATGGCAGTCGACTTGAAAGCAGATGTTAGAGTGTATCACCACCGTGAGACATTTTAAAGCGTGTTAGTCACGTGTTCGGTATCCGGCCCGCGACGGCATTCACGCTTGTTGTCAAACTACTACGATCAGTTGTAGATCGTCCATTTTAGCAGACATGGACATACCAGAGCTTTCAGTGAATGAAAAAAACGAGGTCTTCTACATTCCTGACTTTCTTACGGTCAGTCGTTGAAATAGCTTGATTTTCTTCAAATCGGTGGCTGATTGGTGCCAATCCCTGGATGTGGACACAGAAAGATGAAGAAAATTATCTTATTCGAAAGGTAGCGATATAAAGCGTGTATAAGACGTTATGTATTCTTACTCGTGTGATCTATGGATACGAGAATCTCCTCAGCAAAACTGGAAACAACTAGCAAATAGAAGGTATGAATTTCTGTCACGAAATGAGAGGGACGCAGCTTATGCCGTGGATTCTAGACTACAACTATGGGGTTCGTAGCTCATCAACTTGATCTTTTACCACTCATTAGCTTGCACGCACGCATAGGGGGACATCGTGAATGTATTTTGCCGCCCGGGCAACTGAATAGACTATGATCTTTTAAAATCGAAATCATTTACTGCAGGATGCTATCGTTGTCTGAGTCCTCCACTATTTCGGTCCCCGAGCTTTCCGAGTTGTTAGCTGTACACATCATGATGTCTCGCCAGGCAGCCATGATTCATGAGTGAGGGAAACTGTGGTCCGTGATACATGTACACGCCACAAGAGATTCGAGTCTATGTACTGTCTCGCCGGAGACTAGAATGAAGCTAAATAGTCTCGGTTTCAGTACAGCAGTCGAGTTGAAAGCATCAGCATCATGACCCGGATTGCGCAACCGGTACTAATGCCGCCACATAACAACTTGAACATGCTTTGCTTCAATCTTGAATCAGATCGAATCGAATCATGTACGATACTCACGGACTCGGGATCATCAAGATTCACCATATTCTTGTTGAAAGCCACTCTCCGAGTCGAGGAGGTAGCGAGGTTAGGCCCGGGGAAGTGTGGCGTTTGACTTCGATGTCAAGTCTATTAATGGTAGCATATAAATGAAATTCTGAATCCAATTAGGTTTTTTCAATTTCTATATCTTCGATAGTTACGCACCGGAGAGCCTAAACTGAGAACTCAGTTTTGAAGATATATAGTCACATACATGATACACGCCACAAGAAACTCGGAGACTTCGGAGACTATGTAGCAGTTGACTAAAAGAAAGCGCCACGTGGCCCCCTCCACAGACAAGGCTGACTCTTGAGCTTGAGGGCCGGGCATTGGGTACTATCCTTGAGCTTGAGGGCCGGGTATTGGGTACTCCTTGAGCTTGAGGGGCGGGCATTGGGTAGTACATATTAGTGACAGTCACGTTCTCGCACCCCGGCCCGGCCCGGCTGGCTGCTGACTCAGCTGCAGTGCAGATCGTCCATGAACTTTGCACGAGCTGGAACCGTTTTAGTCTTAGCCTACAGACTCGGACTTTGACACATGGACACGGAGACGGACATGGATATCCTAGAACTTTCAATAAATGAAACCAACGAGGTGTTTTACATCCCTGATTTTCTTACGGTGAGTTCAATAGATTTATCCTCTTTTCTTGGATTCGTGGCTTATTGGATGTGGACTTGATGTGGCATTGGACACACGCAGAAAGATGAAGAAACTTATCTTATTCGAAAGGTCAGTACTCAGTTGTGGCATGAGACGTTATGGTTATGTATTCTTACGAATCTCGTTCTCGTGTGATGCATGCTTACATAGATACGAGAGACACCTCAACAAAACTGGAAGAAACTCGCGAATAGAAGGTGTGTATTCAATTCTGTCACGAGTTACCTCACTTGGAGAGGGACGGGACGCAGCTTACTATGCCATACCATGCCATGCCTTGGATTCTATCTAGACTCCAACTATGGGGTTCGTACCTCCTCAGCTTGATCTTTTACCACTCATTAGCTTGCACGCACGCATAGGGGGACAGTTGACCGATAAAAACACTCTAATCACGCAAGCTCTACCCTCGTTTGTTGAAAAATAGTCAGTCAACATTATGCCTTTATGCATGAGTCACCTGGAGCTTCTAGTATGAATTTTAGCCCGAGGATCATTGCACGCCTCGAAGCAACCGGTGTTTTTGATTCTTCTGTCCATAGAGCGCCAAGTAATGTGCCTTCTCATTATAGTGTATTTCCACTCGAACACTGATCATCGACGTCAATTTAGACCATATTATTATGAATGAAGTACGTGATTGTGCTGTCCTTCCTCTGTAAAGCTAGTAATGGTACTTTGAAAGTATTTACCAGGCCAAGGCATCATGGTATGTATACGACACTCATACCTTAACGTTGTAGCCCTCTATTCTTACATTCATCGGTACCCTTTAGCCTCACCAAGATGGACCCGCATATCACGCAGTAGTCGCTACAATTTCATTAGGTTCTCATACAGCCTTTCACTACTACAAATATACAAAAGGAAAAGGGTCTGAAAGTTCCGATGGTTCCGATAGTGTCGCTACATCTAACTCTGATGAAGCACGGATTATTGACCCCACCCCAGTTCTATCAGTTTTACTGGAACCTCGTAGCGCTATCATCACCACTGGCTCGTTTTACACTTCGCACTTACACGGGTATGTTTACAGTTCAATACATTTACCTCCATTCACTTTGAGTAATGATTCACGTCTGTTCAGCATCGAAGAAAAGACAGTAGACGTTATCACCTCAGGCTCTTCCACGCACCCACCTCAATTCACAGACCTCGGTGTGGATATAGCCAACTGGAAATTATTAACGGGGAGCGAGGCAAGGAATGTTGTAGTCAAGGGCGGTACATTGGAACGAAGTATCCGGTATAGTTTGACGTGCAGGGATGTAGAAAAAGTCGCACCAAGTGCCAACTTTGCGTATTGGAAACGCTAATCCAGTGCAGTCCTTATTGAAAGTCGGACCGACGCCCAAGGGTTTTTGACAATGATAGAATCGCGAGGTAGTGCCATGTCGACTGAATCTGCTGTGCTGATGGCGATTCGTGAAACTTTTCTGCCAAACTGCGAGGTCCATGCATATGATGTATCACTTCAAAGTTTGAATTTGATGCCTTCCCGTTTGCACGACGTGTAAGTGCTTCACAGCAAATTTTAGTGAAGACTAAACGTCGAAGATAGTTTTGGCTACACAATCTCAAAATCGAAAGTAGGAAGTTCAAACAACAAATTGGTTTGACTTCCCCTGCCACGGGTCGGAACTCGGGCCTGGATCCCACTGGCTCATGCGCGCGAATCCCTAGGCTCTGTTCTACTTGAAAAAGGATAGAAAATTTCAGCGTTCGATGATCGTTCTTCAACACTCTGGACCGTCAAGGAGTGAAGAAAGGGTAGTCCGGTAGTAACTCAACCTTGTATAGAGTGCCTGACTACGGACCGTAAACATGTCCTACATAGTCGGCGACGGCGATAGTATTCTGGGCTCCAGTCAACAAAAGGTACCGTTCTACAAATAATCATGAAACTCGAGCTAATTCCTCGAAAATTCAGCGCTGAGCGCGGAGCATGTGCACCATTTTCTTCAACGATAGCCTAGACGCTCTCACTGTGGAGCCGTATCACCATCACCGTTAATGAAAAAGGCTCATATCGCACAGTAACAAGGGTGACCGGCGCCAATAGGCCCAGGACAATCGCAAGTACGCATATATTCAACTATCACATAAATCCATCCAATACATCAAAAAAAAAAAAAGAAAAGAAAAGAAAAGAAAAAGAAAAAATCATAGCCCAATCCATCTGATAATCCAAATTCAAATGCATCTAAGCGCAGGGCCATTAAGGTATAGATGTCATCACGAAAGCAGTTGATCCGCTGCTCAATCGCTCAATCACTACATCTGCTTCGCAAGCAAAATCCGATTAGCCAACATCGTCAAATTAGCATCAGCAACCACAATCTCCGTCGCGCAATCCACGTCGAAAGCTTGTTTTATAGCAGAGGATATACGTTTTGCTTGTCGTTCGGACCAAAAACTGAAGTCGTCTGGGTCACGATGAGGATCGTCTGGGGATTCGATATCGCCTTTGCCGTCGCCATCACCTTCTTGTTTGGGTGTTTCATGATCATAATCGTGTTCGTGTTCGTGTTCGTGTTCGTGGCCGTGTGCGTGGCCGTGAGTACTGCCTTGGTATTGACCTTCCATCGAGCTCGACAAAGTCGACAAATCATCGGGAGGGTCGTCCTGGAGCTGGTCCTGTCCTTCGACCTTTGGCGTCAACTGCATCTTGCAAGATAACGGTATCAACGAAGGATCAGAGTCGAGGCATAAAGGTACGATTCGCATGAGGCTCTCTCGGACTGAGGGGAAGGTGAGCTCGGTTGGTTTGTCGACTGAAAACATAGTAATGAGCAACAACACCCCAACACGATTCCAAGAACCAGACGTACCGTATATCTCAATAGGCCCATCCATACTCATAACATTATACTTCCCATCATGGTGATACCGAATCTTAACAAAAACAACAAACCATCAGCCCCCGCCTCGGCCTCGCCACACAAAAAACGCAAAAAACACACCTCATACCGCCCACTAATCCAAGGCAAATTATTCCCTCTAAAAGTCACCACGCCACTCTCCGAGTCTCTCTCTCTCAGCGGAACATTATCATCAGGTCTCTCCAAACCAAGCGGGAAATCACCATCCCATTCTTCATCATAAACAGGCGCCCACATACCCATCGAGGAAGTCTTCGTGACGAGATTCGATTTGTTCGCGCCAACCTACGCCAGGCAATTATTTATTAGTGGCCACGACACGAGCGGGGGCACAAACACTAAAACACCAAATAGAAAACACCATATACACACCCTATATATCCCAATCCAATCCTTCCTTGAATGCATACGTGGCGCCTGCCACTTAATCCGAATAGGTTCCCCGAGATGAAAACTGGACGTTCCACTTGAACTAGGAAGAATCTCGATGTTATATTTTGAGGTATCGTAGCCTGATAAATCGTTCGCTACGCGTCTGGGTAAACCAAAACCATACCATGCATTAACACTTGTCAGTCAAAAAAACCCGTACCCGAACAACGGGAAGAATAACGGAAAAGCGGGAAGGGAATGGGAATGGGAATGGGAAAGATAGATGGAACGTACGTTATAACCAATTTCTCTCTAGACTGTTGTAAAAGAATCTTCGTATCCTGAACGACTCCTGAGATCTTCGGACGAGCTAAAAACCAAAACAAACAAACATCCATCATTAATACATTTCATCATACACCCGTCAACCAAACCATAACCGTTCAACCACTCACATTTCGTCAAAAACTCCTCCACAACATCCGCAGTTTCCTCAAACACCTTCTCAACAGTCCCCTTAACCTCTTTAACAACCCTCCTAATCTCAGGTGCATGTTTTCCCGCTCTCGATTCTAAAAGTCTAGCGTTTTTACTTGCGACGTTCTTGATAACCTTGACAAATCCAGCGTCTTTACGGAGGGAGTCGCCGTAGAGTTTTTTCATGTGCGGACTGCGGAAAGCGAAAGCGGAAGCAACAAGCAACAAGTAAGGTAGGGTTAGTTGAGTGCGGAACATAGGAGAAGAACACGAAACGAAAGGGTAGGAAAGGGAAGCAAACGTACTTTTCTACGCTGCTTAGGAACCACCAATGACCCAAATGTCTAATAACCGCAAGTGAAAACACCAATTTACTCCCACTTATAAACCCAAACCCGAACCATGCCGCGCCGCCCATGACTTCGGGGTTGTTGAGGTATCTATAGGAAAGTACAGGGAAAGCACCATTAATAAAACAGATAAAACCGAGTAACTAGCGGCTAGCAGCTAGCAAGGAGGACGTTTGGGAATTGTGAAGGTAGGAAGAGAACGTACCGGTAAATACCAGAATACTCTAAATGAGGAGGAAATTCTTCCATGAAAAAGTCACCGAAGAACCATCCTGGTATAGACGGACCACAGTCAGAATCTGTCAAGTGGGAGAAGCGGAAAAGAAGGATTTACACACCAAAGACACCTAAAGCCTCGTAAGATTCGAGCGTAGCCCAAACGTGTAGTCCAATAAGAGCCTGTGCGTAAGGAAAGGAAAAGGGATGATGGTTGAGCGTTGAGCATCTTTGGGGATTCAGTTGAGGATAGGAAGGACTTACAACGCCCAATGTATGACGCAACAGTTCATGCCCGACAGTCCAGTCATTAGGGATTGAATAGGTACGCCAGACGACACCGATGAACGAGGCTAGATTAAAACATCCGCAATCAGCAACCAAAAAAAAAAAATAGAACAAGAAAAAAGAAAAGAAAAAACAAAATGAACGCTCACCATAAGACATACACAAACTAACATTATAAACCCCCTTAAAATTACTAAACGCCTCTCCAATCGCCGCTTTATACCCCTCCTCACCCTCCCCACCACAACCACCCCCAAAAACATACTGATAATTCTTCAAATAATGCCTAACCAAAAACTTATCCCTACTCTGYGCYCTCAACACCAACCCAAGACCAAAACAATGGAACAAACACCATGCGAGGGAGTGTGTGAAGTGTATCACGAGGAGTGAGGTGGGGGATGTGTAGATGGATGCGGGGAGGATGGAGAAGATTGTTGTGTAGAGGAGGAGGATTAGGAGGAGGGTGTCGGGGGCGCTGGGAGATGAGACGAAAGGGGGGGAAAGGGGGGAAAAGGAAAAGAAAGGAAAAAAGAGAGAGAGATTGTTAGAACGAGCTCTAGAAAAGGAAAGCCGAAATCCAAAAACCTACCGAAAAACATCCAAATTCCTAAAAACAACAGCATCCCTCCTAAAATACTTGTTCAACAAATCATGTTGAGAAACTGCCTTCTTCCTCTGAGTTTGAGTCTTAACACCCGCGAGATCATCGGACATCCCCTGTCTATGTATATGCGTATGCGTATGTTTCGTCACCTTCCTAGTCGCAGTCTGCGACCTAGAACCAAACACGGCAACAGCAGAAGCAGAAGACAAAGGAGAAGACGAAGACTTGGACGTGGACTTGGTCGCAGCTCTAAACATAGGCCTAGGATCATCCGTCATCCCAACATTTTCATCCACCTCCGTCTCATTCTCAGTTTCGGTTTCGGTTTCGAGATCAGTTTCAGTAGCCGTTTCTCCTTCCGTAGCAGACGGGGTAGGTAAATCACCCACATCCTCTCCGTCTTCGTTTTTCTCGAATGTAGTTGCACTCGTGCTCGTGGTTGCAGAAGGCGGAGTAACGAGTCCGAGTCTCGTGGGTGGGTTCGTAGCCATAGACAAAGGCGTGCGTTTAGCTATAGCCTTGCGTTTCCCGTACATCCTTTCGATATCTAAATGAAACCGTATATATATATGAGATATATATCCCACATAACTCTCCGAGAATATAATAAACTCACGAGGATTTTCGAAACATACTAAGAACGCGAATTGTGCGGCATGAGCTGCGAGACTGACGAAAAGAACCGGATAACTGCCAGCGATGAGTGAGAGTCCGTAATACCCGGCATAACCTACGGGAAAACGGGAAAGGCGGAGTAAGATTCGACCCTCTCCAAGAACCAAGAAACAAGCAAGCAAGCAAGGAAGAAGTGCTCACCGACGGAGTACATCGGGTGAGGAGCGAGTTCAAATACACCGTCGAATACTAATGCACCACGTTGGAAGAAACAGTCACCCCAATACCAGCCATAATCTTTAACGACGTTATGCGCTTCGGTTTTGACCCAAAGGTTGAAGGCGATGAGTGCTAAGCCTCCAATCCACCTAGCAATATATCATTCGGTTAGAGACACGACACGTTGAGGTCGGCAAAAAGATTTTGCTTTACCTCATTACGTGAACGAAGCTCGATAGACCGTCAGGAATACGGAAACACGCGAATGCAAACATGCAGTATGCCACGAAGTCACTGAGTGAGGGTCGTCAGAAAATACCGACAGGAAAAAAGTAGTGTCCGGACGGAGGGAGACGTACTTGAGCAAGATAATGTCAACAGCTTGACGAAAAAGTAACCAGGTGTTGTATTCCAATGGTAAATCCTACGAACGAAAATCAGTCGGATTCACCCAAGTCCAGAAACTTCACTAACATCAAACGAATAATCGCTCCCCATCTTCCCAGCCAACTGCGCTCGAATCCAATTTCTAACAGCAGGTCTCCTCTTCTCATCAAGCCAACCACGTTTCTTCACCTCTCGCTCAATCCACTTTTTCTTACTCTGTTTCGTAAGAACCCAACCGAGTCCAGCGTCGTACGCTGCGCGCCAAAACGCGAAGTAGAACAAGAAGAACACTTGAGAGACGCGTCGGGGTAGGAAACAGAATAGAACGATTTGTGAGCCTAGGAGGGCGAGGTTCAACATATCGAGATGACTTTTTGGGTATTTCGGATTGAAGAGAGTGAGGACATCATGTGTAGTAGGCACACGAAAAACTAATAGACTGTTTCAATTCTCAGGTAACAAGTGCCACTCTAAATAAACGTACCTTCACCAGCAGGTGTCTTTCCCCAGACTACTTCATGCTTTGGCCTAGTATCAGCCTTGTTCGCCACATTATCAGGTTTTTCTCCACTTTCTGAGGCGAAAGAAGTAACATTTCGCTGTCGCAGGAAACTCTGAGCGTTTGACATGGCTGCAGAGAGGATGGTAGCGTTGTAAACACAAAAATTAAAAATTAAATAGACGAATAAACACGTGTCAGGGATCGGCTTTATCGGTCCGAACGCCGACCCAATTGGATTGGCTGCTAGCTTTGACTTCAACCTCGCACACGACCACAACATGCTCAGTGAGCTTGCTCTGGTATTGAGCCTTGTAGACTGATAGTGTTTCTTGATATGTTGTTATTCAATTCGAATTCGGTTTCTAGTTCCAGGCGAACGTTACGGGATCGACATACTTACTGACCATCTACGCGTAAAAACGTACGCGTAGACCTCCACTGGCGCGATTAAGGCCGCACGAAAAGACGAAGAGAGGATTCAATTATATACTTGGTGTGAGTAGGAGGTGAACGTGCCACTGTTGCTGATGTCCTTCAGCTTGGAGAACTAAGACCTGCTGTAATAATACTCGACGCCTACATAGTCGAATCACGTAAGTCTTATGCTTCTCCATTAGCTAAAGACAGTTTCGTCATGATCCTGTTTCATAGCTTTGCGCGTTTTACATACGCGTTTTGGCTCTCTAGATACGTCTGGCCATTTCTAGCTCTAGTACTCTTACCTACCTTGTTAGCCTTGTTAGACGATCTCCAACCACTGTCTACGGGATATCTTCTAGACCTTCCGAGGTATTTTCACTCATATTTTGATTGAAATTCTATACGAACCCATGTTTCTGCCAACGCGGTGCTTCATGTCTTCAGGAAACCACCCAGATAGCTAGCAAAATACAAATGCACTTTGAATACACTTTCTTTTGACTCCCTCGTCAAGCTTCAAGATTCAATTAATTCAGCTTGCGGGAGCTAGACCCCATCATCTAGTCCACGTCGAATTCGGCTAACATAGACAGATTTCGTACATCCTTTGGAGTCCTCGCTTCTACTCCGTATATAAACTTCAAGTCGGTCGATTTCCAAGTCTTCCGTATATCCCTTCTTCCTTCCTTCTTTCTCTTTCTCGATGATACCACAGCTCACCTATTCGCTCATTCTCTCACTCACATTCATCATCAGTGCCCATGCATCTATAGGCCCTATAGCTAACCTGACTATCGCCAACGCAAACATCTCTCCTGATGGATTTACCCGTCCTGCCGTTTTAGCAGGTGGTACTCACCCTGGACCTGTTATCACTGGGAAGAAGGTAAGTTGTAACTCACCTTCAACATTCTGACGCATTCTATTTACTTTCAAACAAGGGAGACACATTCCGGATTAACGTAACCGACGCATTGACCGACGAGTCGATGCTAACAGCCACTTCCATCGTACGTCGCAAATCGTAGATCTTTACCCACAATCCGAAATTCATCTAATTAACGAATCATCGCAAAGCATTGGCACGGTCTGAATATGAAGAAAGCTAATTGGGCAGATGGGTAAGACACCACCGCAAGACTATGTCCATATTCAAATTTTCTTCTTGTTTTCAGACCGACTTTCGTTAATCAATGCCCTATTTCGCCCGGCCATTCCTTCGTGTATGAATTCAACGTAACTGATCAAGCTGGTACATTCTGGTATCATTCTCACCACGGTGAATTTCTTTTCTTTTCCCCCTTATCCTCTCAGTTCTCGTCTGCTCATTTCCTGTATGTATCCGATGTTTATCATTAGTGACGCAATACTGCGATGGTTTGCGGGGTGCTCTCATCATATATGACCCAGATGATCCCTATGCGTATTTGTATGATGTCGACGATGGTATGTAAGATCTTCACATCTCTATAACAAGTGTTCTTCGCTCACTGTAAAGACACCGTAATAGAAAGCACCATCATCACACTGAGTGATTGGTGCGTACAACTTGCCTGATTCTCCGGACAATCTGGCTTAACATAGGTGATTCTAAATACCACTCTGACTTAATTAGGTATCGTGAGTATCACTTCAAGTCCCTATCTGACTGTACTAGTCAACTGAGCTGAAACTGACACTTCTCGATGATGATTCGATTTCGTAGATGTCCCCGGACCGTCAGCTGGATCTCATCCGTAAGTAACAGTATGCTCAGAACTCCTTAGGCTTCTGACCGGGAAGTCCCGTTGTTCTTATGCTCTTATACATTGACAATACTTCCCTCTCCCCGGTTCAGTCCTTCGGACGCAGTATTGATCAACGGTCTTGGTAAGTGGTTTCCGATCAGTCGTCTTTGTACATTGATATTGACATGAACGATTGAATAACTCAGGACGATATTCAGGTGGTCCCGCAAATCCTCTTTCAGTCGTGAATGTTGTTTACGGAAAACGGTATGTCCCAAACCCCTTTTCTTTTCTACATACATACAACCTATATTCACGATTGTTTTAACTTTTCGGAATGCTCTAGGTACCGATTCCGTCTCATCGCCATGTCGTGCGATGCCAACTTTGTGTTTTCTATCGACGGGCATGATATGACGGTATGTGTCACGATGTGGGGTATTTATTGGCGAGAATCTTTACACATGTTACTGACATGACATGTCCATTGTAACTATGACTACCCGTCGACAGATTATTGAGGCCGATGGAGTGAATACTGAGCTCCTCACTGTTAATTCGATTCAAATCTTCCCCGGTACGTCGCAGCTCGTCTTCGTATGGAAGTATGTATGGTATTCACGATTCGAGCATTCATCGACATCTCGTGAACTACTTGGAAATTTGAAAACAAACAGGTCAACGTTATTCGTTCATTGTTAGTACCCACCATTCCATCCCCAAACTCTTAACTCGTCGGAAAAGGCATCCTCACCACCGCTCTACGCAACCCCCATAGCTGAACGCCTTCCAACCCGTAGACAACTACTGTACGCCACATACCTCAGACTTTCTACCCGTGACGGGCATATTCTTCCTAAAACTAAAACTAAAACTAAACCTAGGGATCCGAGCCAATCCCAGCTCGGGAACAACGGGCTTTTCCGATGGTTTGAACATGGCTATTCTACGCTATGCTGGCGCCGCCGATACAGACCCTACCACTGGCACTGACGGAGGCGCCAACTTCCTGGTCCCTTTGGTTGAAACGGATTTACATGTGAGTGTTACGCATGGTAGAATTCAACTGGGATATGTAATGTACTCACGCATTGTCTTTGTTAGACCCTAGAGAATCCAGGTGCAGTAAGTCGTTTCATTGACTCTTTGGTTTTTCTCGATACTTACTCACTATCGCCCCAGCCTGGAGAACCTACGTTAGATGGTGCTGATGTTAGCATTACCATGAGTCTAGGATACGTGCGTGTTTATTCTTACTTACGTCCCAGTTAAATATCTAGGCTGAACGAATCGGAATCGTGGTATTACTAGAACTACACTCAAGAAGTGTTTACTGTGAACGGAGAGTCTCTGGTATCACCTACAGTTCCTGTACTGTTACAGATTTTGAGCGGGACTTCCGATGCAGGTGCACACCTTTTTTCTTACCTGTTATACGTTACCCGAGTCCAGCTCAACAAACTTGCTTGGTTTCTAGCTTCATTAATGCCTGCAGGGTCAATTTACACTCTCCCTCCGAACAAAGTCATTCAGATATCTTTCCTACCAGGTAACGCACCAGGAGGTCCTGTAAGTCTTTCATCAAATGAACGTATATTCCCAAACGGCTGAGTTGAACTCTCTGATTCTGAAGCACCCAATGCATTTACACGGTGTACGTCAATTCGTCAATTTCAAACCCACTACCCTACCTACTTCTAACTACCACTACCACTCACTTTCACAGCACACCTTCGACGTTATCCGCAGCGCCAACAGTTCAGTGTACAACTACCTCAACCCTGTACGGAGGGATACGGTTAGTACAGGCTACGAAGGGGATAACACGACTATTAGGTTTAGGACTGATAATTCTGGGCCTTGGATTTTACATTGGTACGTCGAGTTTGAGGTATAGGCATTTATGTGTGGTCTGATAAACGCTAAACGTATCCTTTGAATCGAATATCTTCTCATGCCCTTCCCCTTTCCCCTTTCCCTTTCCCGTTTTCATGTTTTTCTCTTTCAAGTCATATTGATCGACACACGGCGGCGTGAGTATTTATCACCTGAATCACGGTTTTGAACTTGAGATCACATCATATCGTACTCACATTTTGATATTGATAATCATAGGGGACTAGGTGTTATTATGGTAGAAGATGTCGCTGGTATAAGTAACGGTGGCGGTATTGGTTCTGTTCCTGGTTAGCCTCACTTTCTTTTCTTATTTTCTCAATTGCTTCTTTCTTTCTTTCTTTCTTACCCTGATTCTGACTCGACTTATATGTATAGAATCATGGGATGAACTCTGCCCGATATATGATGCTCAGGCGTCGGAACAAGTTGTAACTGGCGGCTCCACCGTGGCCTCTTCTTTGTCTTCTCCTTCGTCTTCTCCTTCGTCGCCTTCGTCGTCTTCGTCTTCGAAACGTCACGACTCGGAAGGCGGTAGTCATCGACATCTCCATCGACAAGATTTCCAGATGAATCATCACGTATTTTGAGGCTGGAGACCGAGCGCTGATCTTTTTGCTTGCTTGCAACTTGATTCTTGAAGGGACCCTTTCTACTTTCCTTTCTATTCGTAAATACATACTTGTACGCTTCTCCGAGTGACTCCGAGTCCTCGGGTACCTCACTCGTTTCACCTTCCATTCCTTTCTGCCATGCTTATATCATATATCATATAGCTGTTATAGTAACTTGCTAGGACAATGCATATGGGCACGATGCTATGCAAAGTACACACTTACTTGCTTAGTAGTACTTAAATATAGTCAACCCCACCACTCGTTGAACCTCAGTAGGAACGTTAACCCTTTCTCAGAGATCCAAAGCCCCTTTCCACGGGTTACAGCTTTCCACGCAAGTGTGGACGGCGACTTGCAGAATTCGAAGCTCAGTCACGGTTCAGTGTATGTATACGTATGTATGTACATGTACACAAGAACTAGTAGTAATTTCACATTCGATTTTATTTTTCGCGGATGGCCGATCGGGTAGGCAGGCAAGCTCAAGGGCCGTCCGAGTCCTTCCTGACTTGAGAACAAGGACTCGGACTCTACTTTAAGCTTACTTATGTTACTGCATTACCCCTATCATGTCCGAACGGTATGTTCGGGGTTTAAGACTTTTGTCACACATGCATATGTACAGCCTCTAGCCTCCTCTAGCTCGGATATGTATGTAGTAAGTGGTAAGTAGTACTAGCCATCAAGGGTGCCTCGGCCGACTGAATCTTCCTTCGTTCAGGAATTACATAGTATTAGCAGGAATTAGCGTGCGGTTCCGGAGACTCAAGCACATGGCAGGTCTTGAGATAGTAGATATCATTCAGAGATTCTTACAAGGTGTGACCGGCATGGAAACCTATGTATGTATTCCATGGACAGGATCATATGCACTAGGATCCTCAAGCGATTTGCGCAGCTTCTATAGTATAATATGTATGTATTGTTGTATAGATTGGATCTATGTATTATCGCTGGGGGGTCTGAGCGTTGAAGCTTTGAAGGTTCCCTCAGTCAGTCAGACAGTTTGTTGTTTAAATGTAACGCAAGTGATGAATGGTACCAAACCTGCTATAGTAACTCATTCTGGACAATCTACAAGCGACCATTAAAGAACTTATGTATATGCATTACATATGTTTGATTTTCATATGTTCATCTATGGTGATTAGGCAGCAATCAGCGGCATTCCCACTCCATCAACCATCCCATCCAATAAGACGGAGAATCTCGCCACTCAAACCAATGAAAGTCTTTATACACCGTACCTGTTCCTCAGGGCCGCGGAACCCGAAGTAAGTCTGCGGCGGGTGAATTTCGCCCAATATCAGCCAATATCTTAATCTAAATGCTCATAGGGCCGATAACAAATGAGCACTGAGGGAATACAGGAGAGAAGGACCTCAAAGAAGTAGGAAGTATTCTGCCTGCATGCCAAGTCGCGGGCCACGCGCATTCTCACATTGACGTTGAGCGCGGGTCGCCGCGGGAGAACAATCAAGTCCCTGAACATCGAACATCGATTCTCCGTCTGCTCGACACTCGACGAGTGCGGATCTTTTTTTTTTGATTTTTTTATTTTTGGGTTTTGGGATCTCCATAGATTTTCTGGGGGTTGAACTAACACTGACAGCGATCACCTCACTCACTTTATCCTTTATCGTACATCGCTGATGATATTTAAGGTACAACATTGTTCTGACCAGGGAGTAAGTACAGAAAAACAGGTGGCAACACATCATGCATTTGACGCTAGCCGTTCTTTAGCCCAGCCGACGAAATCATCTATGGTTGATGGCCAAGCCTCTGTGAGGGGGAAAAATGACGTGAGTTGGTCGGCGGGGAAGGAGTTGCGTCGCCGGAGTTTAATGTCTGAAAAAAACCAGCTCACACACCTTCCATGTCGTACTTCTCAAACTTGGCATCAATTGTACGAATAAAGTCGAGGAACTAGGGGGGATGACGACAAGAAAGGAACCGAGAGGGGTCAGTGGCAGTGAGGAAATAACTAAGAGAAGTAAGGGAAGTACCATGATCCATGTGTCCTTGCTGACTCCCTTCCCGCCCTTTTGCTTTAAAAATTCAAACCACCAGTCGGTATATTCCTCTTTCCACCCTTGCTCTCCACTCATATCTACATCGTCATCGCCATCCTTTGAATGGATGTGCGATAGCGCACCACCTTTAAGGCCGTGGGGTAGAAGAAGAGCCCAAAATGCTTGCGCAGTATCAATAGCTGTGGCGCAGGAAGTGGGATACGTGAGTAGCGATAACGCGGAGATAGAGGGGGAAAACACATACCAAGACTTCTTTGCCCTTCTGACCGGGCAAAATCGAATGTATGTTGGTAAACTTTTCTGAAGTATTCTGGATCAGAACTGAGTTTATCGCCAAGCCGAGTGAGAGCGGTCTTCATCGCAGGTATAGAATCACATCTTCGGATCAGGGTCAGGAAGGAAAGATTGCACGAAGCACTTTGAAGAATTCGCACCCGATATTCTTCCACCCATCTACCCATCCCTTCTTATTCCATTCGCCTACCTTTGGCGATTTCAGCTCGTATGCGATAGCCAAAAGAACGACGTCTTCCGGATCGACTTCTAAATCCTCACACAGCTTTATCGTCCCATCGATGGTGATATCATCCCCGTCCGGATCTGATGAACATAGACTGCTCCTGTGAACGGCACACGGCGATGGCTGGGAGAAGGCGGACCTTTGTATTTGTCAAACAGTGCGTTCAGCTTACTCGTGGACGGTGCGTTTGACTGTTGCCGCGCTGTCGAAGCCAGCGCATTCGGATCGCTGTAATAAGCATCTATTGCAGCATCTAGCCGCTTATGCTTTTCCAAGAACCTCTTCGCGTCTTTAATGCTGATCAATAGCAAATCAGTGTGTGTGAGGTATCAAAGCGAAAAGCACGACGCACCTAGCACCTGTTACAGCACAGAACTGCGCAACACTATCATCCATCTTCTTATCTGGGGAATACTTGGATCTTGACGACTGTACGAAGGTGAACAGTAATGTACGACGATTTCGATACGATTGGGACCCATAGCGTAACACAACCATACACGTGAGGTTCAATCAGACACGAGTATACCTTCTTCAGCAAAATAAAGACGTACCATATCCAGGAAGCCAAATTTACGGTAGAAGAGAAAAAAGGTGCAGAAACCTAGCACTAGGAGTGCAAAAGATGAAACTGAAGCTGGGAGGGACACTTTGAATGAGCGTTTTGCAGTAACCACTGTATTCGTCATCCGGTTCTGCTTCGGTCCCGGGCCGATCATCTGGCTTTTTCCCGAGCCCGCGCGGAGTTTTCTGAATTTAAAATTTTATAAGCCCGACCGGCGACAAAGCGGCCACTGCCATTTTCAGCTTTGCCACTCGCTCGTTTGCAACTCGTTCGTATACGCACTGGTTCAGCCGCAAGATCTAAGACCCAGCGTGAGTTCGTGAATCTGGTCCTGCTACTTTATATGGTTCATCTAGGCTTCGATTCGGATGCCAGCAGTCAGAAGAAGTTTCTTTGGTGGATGAGGTGAGCAAGGCAAGTGCTTTTACACCGCGGTTCAAACTTCAGGCTCATTAAATCCAGCTACTCATGTGAAATCTTTCTATTTTTCTGGTTGTGGCGCTTTCTCAGAGCTTGGGGATAAGAATTCGAAGCTGTCACTGGGCAGCGGAATCGGGTCGAGTGCCTACCGTAAGTCTACTCCGAACTCCATCTTCCATAAATGCTGATATTGAGTTCTCAATTGCGAAGTGGTACGAGATCCTCAAAGATAATCAGTCCCTGGACTCGGCGAGCAAACTATGTTATTCCTGCCACGGAAGAACAGCTAGAACTGAAATGTCACCACAAGATGCCATCACCGATGTGATCATTGTATGTCCGAGTCTAACCCATTTGTACCTTGTCCTCGGACGTCCTTCAATGACCGCTGACTACCTCACAATCGTACAGTTCTGATACAACCTGCTAGCGCTTAAATCTCTCGTAAATCACTGTCACCGGAAAGTCCGCGAATCTTCCTAGCGAAACAACGCAGTGCGATCTGTCCGTGTCTGTCATTGTCCAACTGTCTATCATCCCGACAAAAATCACGCCCACGTATACAGGGAACACCTTTTTGCGGACTTAACACTGCGGCGCCGCCGGCGGTTCTGTTGTCGCCGCCTTCGTAAAAAGGTCTATTTTCTGTTCCTGTGACAGGGATGATCATTTAATCCCATGACAAGGACAAAGAGACCCGAGGCCTGTGAAAGGCCTCACGGCGCTCTCCAACTACGTTCGCGTGCGATTCAGCGACTTGCACCACCCTGACGGACAAGGAATCCGTTTTAAATTGCTCATCCCACCAATCAGTTTTCGTCCCTCCTTCAGATATACTCTACGTACCTTCTTCTCTTCTCACCCAGGGGAGGCTGTGGTCACGATGACGTGAACCTTAAGCAAACTGTCATAGAGCTTGACAGAAGACGTCGACCTCTTCTCATCTCGTCTGTCAGAGCTTGCGTCAAAGTCTCCGATGTTGATGTGATTATGGCTTGCGGTTGTATCCGTTCATCAACTGACTGCGGTCATAACAGTCCGCCTGGAATCAACATTTATCTTTGCCGCGAATTCGAAGGACGTATATACATACTTACAAGATCGAATTCCACGGAACGACTTGTGTGTACTACACACGAACGACAAAAGGCTCCGACGAATCCGAGCTCAGGACATTTCCGAGTCGGTTTTTCGACACGATACCGCGGTGAGCGCGACATCCGAGCGCGATCAGCGGATGAAGATCGATTCCCATGTTGATGTTCAAGCTCTCGAGTCTGTCCTCAAGTCTTTCCGATTCACACTGACAGTGAGCGTGCTCATGCAGCTGTGGATATGTATGTATGTATTGTTCCACAGCAAAAAGCCCTCACACTTCCGCAAATACATACCGAGTTACGGCAAATGGTTCAGATAATACAAACGTAGATCATGATGCAAAATTCAGTTCCTACAGTACCACATACAATGTGGTGACGTGAGACATGTGAGTATGTCTATCCCTCCCCTCATACATACGTAAGTACTCAGGATTATTATGCGAAATCTCATCAACCGACGGCTTTCAGAGGTGCATACATTTACTCCCAGGCAATAAAAAGGCTTGTCATCTGTTTCTCCGAAACACATCCGAATCTTGACTCGACTTTGTATGACAGACTTGATTATTTACGGATACGAGAGAAGAGTGAGTGAGTGAAACACTCTCCCCTGCCCTGCCCTGCCACTGCTTTCCCCTTTTCCACATCCGGCGACCTACCCTACCCGTAAATCGAAACAAGCACAGTTACACCTTCATCGGCAATTACTTGCGGCTGAATAACTTCATGCCACTGTCAGTTCCTGAACACGAGATCCGAAATCCGAAAAGGAATTCTTACCAAGG
Organism: Neonothopanus nambi; assembly: GCA_003987895.1. Taxonomy (NCBI): domain Eukaryota; kingdom Fungi; phylum Basidiomycota; class Agaricomycetes; order Agaricales; family Omphalotaceae; genus Neonothopanus; species Neonothopanus nambi. The sequence goes on from RCHF01000026.1 coordinate 33,973, forward strand.
GGATTTCCGTTTGAGCACCGGGTTCTTCCAGGTTCTTCCTCGTTCGAGTCCGAGAGTCCCAGCCAGAAGCCCTAGTCCTAGTCAGCCCTTGTTACCGAACGGATGGAATTGAAGAAGGAAAGACCTAGGAAATCCTTCCCTCGCTCCCTCGCTCGCACGAGTATATCAAGCATTTAATTTATAGCATATGTATGGCTCGTGGTTATTACGATCGAAGGAATTCGAACGAGGTGGAATCTGGATGATCGCTGATGTCCGAGTCCCTCAGAATTCTGAATACATACACGCCAGAAATGAATTCACGCTCATTATTCAGTTCTCAGTTCTCAATTCTTTTCCCTTTACCCTTTTTCTTTTTTTTTGGTAACGTGGGTAAGGTGTTTCGTATGTTTTATAGCCTATAAGGGATCTTCTTATGTATGTATATAAAATACAAATAGGTATAGATATAGATATAGGTACGGCGTGGATACACGGTACGGTACGGTACTGTGATTTTCGGAGATTACAGGACGTGCGTACACTACCAGTGGCATATGTTTTCGTATGGACGACATACGTATGTACATATTCTCTTGTCAAGCTCGATTCGAAGTACTGACGCAATTGGCTCGGGTTACTCACCGGACTCGGGATAACTTCTAATAAACTGCTGCGCCGCCAAGTAGTGGTCAAGTTGTAATTAATGATTGTTCTAACGATCATATGTACTGTCTTAGAGTCGCTCTCGCTCACGTTCAAACCTTCAACAACTTGAACCTCGTCTTTCTCCTATAGCTTGCTCAATCTCACGCTATGCATGACTCGGAGCGAACACATCGGCGAGATGTCCTTGTTACACTTGTAGACACTCTTTTCCTTTCTTTCTTTCCATCTTTCTTTTCTTTCTTTTTTTCCCCTTCCTGTGCAGTCTTACTCTTGAGAACATCGCGGTGGTTTTAGCCCCCTCAGGCTCTCTCTCCCCCTCTCCTTTTCCTCCCCCCAATCCAAGTTGGGCCATTTGTTCGCTACTGCTGCCGGTTGAAAACTGGGTCATCCGTTATAATTATTTGACATCGCGATCCGAGTCCACGTATAAGTATTGCTCGGCATCAGCTTCAGCTTCAGCTTTGAGCTGAGTAAGTACGGCGCCGTACCGTCCAGTCAACCGGCCGTATGACTATGAGACCGAGCCCGATCTGAGTCGAGAGTGAAGCGCCGGCGTGTAAGTAAGTACCCGTTCTTGTGCCTACGCTCTGCTCAGACTTACATACGGTGCGGCGCACGGTTGCTTAGTTCGAGAACGCGCATTCAACCCACTTACTACTTGCCGATTGACCTTACCTAGTGAAAGTTTTACTATTCGTAGTCCTGAAAATGACACAGTGCGACTGCGAATCAGTTTCAGAGGGCTCGGGAAGAAGTTGATCTTGCTCGACAACCAGGTTACCAGTGCCCATCACCTCCGGTATGCCCGCCTACCCGTACTTATACGTACGTACGTACGAACCGCCCTTGCCAGTGATGACTCTGATGACTCTACCAAGGGTAAACTTACATCAACCCTTTACTCAGAGGCAATTCGTACGTACCCTACCCGAACAACCCCGAGGCTCTCTCCTTCCTCAGGCCTCATGATCAAGTCCCGCACCATACACGATACGACACGATACGATACGAAGGTGCAAGTCTTACATAGGGGCCTAGTCTGAGTCCAGCCGCCTCGCCCTCAATGTAATGGCAGGCCCCGCCGATCCCGGGACCCGATCCTGATCCCGATCCCGTACTTACCGTGACTTATCTTATCGTTCTTGGCACGAACTCAAAGGAGAAAGAAAAATACCTAGAACTTGAAATCGATATCAGATTTATGGTCTTTTGATACCTCGGGAGTTTGACATTTCCTTTGAAACAACGATGACAACGACAACGACAAAATGACAACAAAATGACAGTTAGTGGTAATATTGATAAATCCATCCTCCAACTCGAAATCTCCGTTCCAATCATTCGATCCGGAAGTAAATCCCTAAGCGAACGGAAACGGAAACGGAAACAATTACTTCGAGATTTTTAGAAAATACACATATGTATGATTGACTGACATTGACATGGCACCGCACCGCCGGGAGATGAAACACAAGATTGAGCAGGGTGATAGATGATACAAATATTGATAGAATGTATGTATTCAATATATTGATCGTCGCGAGGCTCGAGCGGTTGAGATGTATCAATTATATATGGTATGTGTAAGTAGGGCTAACAAGCAAGAGGGTAAGATAAGTCGAGTCGATGTGACAATACGAGTGACAAATAACATGTGACACCTGGATAGACGGAGATGAGATGAGAAGCGAGTTGATCGAGATACACACTTTTTGTCACGGTCAATTCCTAACAATCACACGCCTGGTATGTTTCCCTGCTCTTCTCCTCTCTGCATAAGGCATAGGTCTTCTCCAGGATTCGTCAGGATCATCTCGAGTATACTCTTCAGGTGAAACTGCCAGAGGTAATCCGATAGTTTGATGATGTTGGTGGAGATTAGTCGGTGAATGATGTGGGGTAAGAAGATGTCCCGAAACCGGACTCATGCTTGGTGCGAGATGAGGTGATATTGTCGTTGTTGTTGTCGTCGTCGTAGTCGGTGTAGTCGTAGATGAATGTGAATGTCTCCTACCACCATTATAAACCCCGGTCGGTGAATTCGTCCTACTTCCACCACCTCTCAAGTTCCCCTTCCCATGATCACTGCTGTCCTCCACCACCATCGACTCACCCTGATTCAAATCAACTTCAACTCTAACTCTAACAATCTCCTTCCCTGCCTGTGCGAAAAAAGCTCTTTCCTGTCTCTGGAAATACCCACTTGTAGGTCGTACAGGGAAATTACTCGGTGGGGGTGGAGGGAACATGGCCATTAAGTCATGGCCTGTTGGTGGTGTTGGGTATTTACGTAGAGAGCCTTCGGGTGATTGGGATAGATCCACGTCTACACTGGGGTGAGTACAACGTCAAAAACCAGGTTTTTTCACATACCCCTCAACGAACTCGGTGAAAGGGGTCTACGCGATCGACCAGAGGACGGAAGTAAAATTGATGGAGAGCTATCCATGGGTATAGGTCTATCATCATCCCTCGTCGGTGAGGGTGTTTCATCGTTCAAGACACGGTTATGTTGATTATCGTTGACTGGACGCAGGCTGAAGGACATTGAGAGTGCGAGGTGAAGAAGGAGGAGGAGAAGGAAGGAGGAGAGAAGACAAATCGGTGATTATATAAAAAAACGAAACTGGCTCGCTTCCTCTACAGTCCAAACCTTCGATTCGGCTCGGTAACTCATTTGATTTACAAGATCTTATGTAATACCCCTTACTCTTTACGCTATGTTCGCTATTTTCGCTATTACGTCCTTACCGTCCCTACCGTATCCATCTGATTGGCGTTACTACAGATTCCGTGTCCGTTTGGGAAAAAAGAAAAACTTGAAAGGACAAGTTCCTGATCGGAATTCGGAATTGGTTCTCGCAGATTTCTCGATTCGAAAAGGGAAACAAATATCTTTTCAGATGAGGTCATATAAGTGCATATCCAGTGGAGACTCGACCTCAATCTCAGTCAAGATCCATCCAGACGAATATCGATCAGAACATATCGACAGATACATACGTACATCTCTGCCACTGCCACGATATCGATCATGATCAACTTCAAAGCAGAGTTCCCCTTCCCTTCCCGCTCTCACTTCATTACGACAACCGACGCCTAGACACCTGCCACTGACTGACTATCGACTATCACTGATAACTCGGAAACGACGATTCTGATTCCTTATTCCCGAATCTTGACAATGACATATACATACCCTCCGTACATGCAAGTGGCGTCGATAGATGTACGTTTACATGTCAATTATACGATTATACGCAAATTATACGTCGCGCGTTGAACGTTGAACCCTTGAGTCTTGTTGAACCACGTGTACAAGTAAGATCCTGATTCTTCACAGGTTTTTTTTTGTTTTCCCCTTCATTCTCAGTTCGCCGATCGAGAGTAGAAATCTTGACATGACAATAGATGGACGGTGTACCTTATAATTAGACCTTTCCCTCCCAAACCAAACCCGAATTGTTGGGTCCCGGGTCCGGGAAACGTTCCTTGGCAGTCAAAGCGGCGCGGCTGATCGTGGATTGTATATATGGCGTACCAGATGTTCGAGTCTCCCAGCGAGACTTTGTGAACTAAATTTGGCTCAGAGACAGATGAGTGAGGGAAGGGGAGTCTCAAGGTCCTGACTGTACCGATGCTCGCGGGTATCAGGTTCAGATTCTACGGAAGCTGTTTGTGAGTGAAGACCGAGTTACCCTGCTTTGCTATTTTTTTTTTTGCTTCGGTTTCGAATTCTATGACTTATTTACTGGAAGGAAGTAATGAGGGTCCTGCAAGTAGGAGATCTGAAAGAAGATCTAGACTTCGAGAGAGGATTTTGAAATTCTGAACGGATGGGTTACTCACTGGGTTCGACTCGTCTATTGCGATTTTTTGAGGAAAGAGGTCTAGGTCTAGCTTTTGCGGTTTTCCTTTTTTTTCATTTTCTTTTTTGGTAAAGACTATACTCATCAACGCCATTGTACACCGTACCCGATTGCACCTGATACATTCAGCCATTGAAAAAATTGACTATGAATTGTGGTCAGGTAAGTAACTCGTTGAATCTGGATAGAACCATACGCATCCCAATACAGAGGGACTTCTTTGGTGACTTCACAAGATTCTCAATGAATAGGTACTCATAATACATTAGCTCTAGGAACCTGAGGCCCAGGGGACGGGGATTCGAAATGAATAATTCAAATGAAGAATAAACAACAGAACGGTTAGACTAGGACCTTGATACTTGGAAGTGGGTCGGGGCCGGGTTGAACCTCCAAACAAATTCCGAGTCCAATGGTCTGGGATTGGAAATGAAAATTCCGATAAGCTGGAGTCTTTTCATTTACTTACTTATGGTGGGTTGGGTTACTTATACTTCCGAGTTGAAGGTCCGGGGTGGTGCGAGATAGGGATCATTGGTGCTGGCATTTTCATTCATTTGTTCACTGATTCTATGTATATACTGATCCCGAACTTGAACCTTGGGCCTTTTAATTTCTTCTCTATGTAGGAAGGACTCAGGCTCGTAAGGGGATGGGGGATTCAGGGGGATCCCATCCACGCCAACGCCAACGCCATCCCATATGGTCGGTTTGATTATTTCCATACTTGATATACTAGAACTCAGCGAGGAATGATGAATGATTTCAGATAAGTACATAGATGAACGTAAAATGTCTTTGTCTTGCCACAAGGCATGGCAAGGCTTCTTTGATTTCATTTTACGAGAATCTCCTGAGTTCGATTCATCTGAGTTCTCAGAGATAGTGTATGGTGACAGTGTTGAATGGAAGCTCGGTCAAGTAGGTGGTGTGATATGATATGATTCTGATAAGTGAGTAACTAAAGTAAATCATATGCTGGTGCTTACCACACCCTACCACACCACACCCCCGCTAGCGTGGGGGGCAACTTGCTGCGCTGGAATAATTATAATTATTTCAGGTAGGTATCCGAGTCCCACTGCTGCCAGGGATACGATAGCCCTACGACTCGGATACTGACTAACTGACAGCTTTTGAGAAAAGTCCTTATTCCGAGTCCGGCTGTTGTCAGGAATCAAACCTCCCCGAAGCGAGGCGTAAGAAAATTCAAGTTGGCGATTCAGTTACTTACTGTCTGAGTTCATTTTAAGGTCCCATCCATGTGTTTTGATTCGCTGAATCGGAGAGGCGTGTAACTAACTTACATCTGTAATAGTTACTGACACTGACTGACACACTCGCAAGATCCGAATCGTTGTATCATTCATTGATCCATATGCACTGATTCAACACTCAAGCTTGCTGGGTTCACTGACACGTTCAGTGTTCGTTCTCAACCCACTCGATGATTACAGGCAGGCTAAGGTTGTGGGTATGCATATCAAACGCCGGTACTTCCGACGGTAATTATGCATGTCAGTTAGACTCGATATTCTACTCTAAGTACTTACCGCATGTCAATCGCGCGCGCCGCCTAGGCTGTCGTCCTTGAATTACTTAGCAGGTGTTAGTCTCTGGACATAACAGGGTCAACATGATGACTCATGATGATCACACCGCCCGCTAAGCTCTAGCGCGCTAGCGCTCTATAAGGGCGTGCGAGCCTGGTTCGGACTCGAGGCCAACGGTAACCTGCCTGGGGCTGTCATGACCACTCAAGCTGTCACTCTATGAGTATGTATGTATGAGTACTCAATCCGAGATTCGGAGTCATCGATCGCGACTTACTGTATATCTTACTTGTCAGTTAACCCGAGTTTCTTGTTTTCCTTCGAAACTCCGAGCCTGACTCGTACAGTAAGTCGTTGTTATTGTTGATTGTTTAGATACTTACAACTACATACCCGGCTCTCCGAGTTCTGAGCCTGACCCCCTAATAAGCCCAGATGGAATCTGTCACTGGGCCCTAGGATAGCCTAGGATGCGCGATTTTACCGGGCAGTACCATGATTTTAGTCTCAAGTCTTTGAGCGAGACAGCATAGCTAGATGTTGCCTCATAGCGCATAGCACGAGTGGCGGACGTGAAATGGTACCCGTAACAATCGGGGAGAGTTCAATTCCGATTCTGATTCCGAGTCAGTGTATCGATCACGCACATGATAGGGTAAGCAGGGGTAGGTATACGAGTATACGTACTTCTGAGTCTCAGGATTCAGGATCCAGGAGATGTCACGTCTTGGTCCGCCCCATCGCATTCCCCTAAGCGTTTATGGTCACCAGATGGGCATTTCATTAATTTCATACCTTGACAGGTGTAAGTGAGCATCGTGCGCCGTGCGGTGATGGAGTTTAGTACTGATCACTTACGCTGCTACTGCGCGTCTTGGTTTCGGTTCCATCAAAACCATCATCACAGTAAGTAAGTACTTGACAATGACTCGAGGTCTCGAACAGCGCGACCCTACCCTCGCGCGTTGCGTGGGTGAAAAAGGCTTCAAAGTTCGTACTCTGAACTGTCATGGTCATGCGACTCGAGTGGCCAACGTTCGTTCATTAATCTCGTCTAGCAATGGGGCTAATCCGGTTCATACCCACGTCGATCGGGTCTGAACGACGACTTGGAAGTTGGAACAAATGGAAGATGAGCTGAGCTTTCTTCCCCGATTGACAGTCACGGTGGTATTTGGGATGAATGAGCTTGTTAGAGTTGTCATGGGCCAGGAGCGTGTTCACTTTATAGATTTTTTTGTTCTCCAGTTTTGAGCAATGTCTGAATCTCTCCAGTCTTAAACTGAACGTCCTCAGTCAGTCTTAGCGATTCATGCTGTGCGTACGGAAAATAAATAGTCCGAGCTCTCTCGGGGCAATGTCATAGATTACTTACTACTTATCACTGTACATCCCAGCATCCCTGACATAACATCCGCCTTGCTTGACAATGCTACATTTCAGCTACATTTGTATTCAAGCTCCGCACGAGTTCTCAGACACTGCTGCGCTATACAGATCGCTTTCCTGTGATTAATTGAACTTTGAAGGATATGACGATGACGGGCCCAGGTTCGTTTGCTTGGTGGATATGAGAGGAGGTCGAATGGGTTTGTAAGCCATCGGAAATAGAAGTAAGGAGAAAGAATGTGTATAATCTGGTAGGCACGACATCCACGTGCCAGCCAATGCGTGCGAAACCCCACGTGCTGACAGAACTTGCCGGAGCGGCGAGCCCATCCTCGACCTCTACCTACGTTATGCATACGAACGGTTCTAAATTCATGTTCCGGTACAGTTCGCATTCCCAAATATTTTCATCATTGTTCTCCAACATCGAATCGATCTCACGAGACCATTTGAGTGTCGAACACCCGAAGAAGTCGCGGGAAAGAATTTTTCAAGTTACTTTTTCCTGCTGTCAAAATCGCAGCAGCCACCAGCCACCGTCCAGCGTTGCTTGGTCACTTTATATGGTCAGCGCTAAGATCATAGCACAGCACTCGGCTTTATACCTGCTTTTCACGGCGACAGAAGAAAGACTAAAATTTGTGGCGGTTTAGAGGTAACGCAAATGAACTGACATCCAGGGGAGATATGTATAAGAAGGATTGGGCAACCTAAGTGAGTGCTATCATATAATTTCTTAGCTCAAGCAATTCAAAAGATCCCGAAAGTTGGCGAAGAACGGTCGGCGTCGCTGACTACCGACTCAGATGGCAAACATTTGTTCCTTTCTCTTGGATCTCAGAATTTCGTTAACTTCAGGGGGACAACATGACAATTTGATACTATCGTTCTTTTGTGTTTTTTAGGGCGACAAATCAGAGCTTCCCGAGACGACATATGTAGGCCTCAATTCTCTCAGCTGTCTTAAGCCTAGGAGGGACCAGAACTCAGGTACTCCGAAATCTGATATTCCCTGAAGAGACCTCTTATTGGATAGTAGTCTTTCGTTAGTGCCCTAAGGGTTTTCGATGTCGCCGTGATTTCCAATTCACTTGTCTTGTCGGCCGCCGAGTATATGATATAACTGGCTCCCGTCAAAACCGCGATGGACTCCTACACCAGACGCTCTGTACACCCGCGCACACATGCGGCATACGATTTTTTTTACCGCCTATGCTGATCCCACGCACTAGCCGGCTTCTAAAGCTCACATCTTCCCCTTCTTTGGCGGGGTCCGTGGCACTTCCAAGACGCCTTCAGGAATGAATAGTCCCCGTAATGTTCTACATACTGTTTATGGTGAGCTTCTTGAACATACGCTTCTCCCGCTGAAATTCGGCCTAGAATTAAATGCGAAGACTAGACCATTGATCAACTTCTTGACCCGTGGTGCCGCTGAGTGGCGTTTCATGGAAAGTGACCTGCGCCACGATAGATTAATTTCTCAGGTGATGGCTGAACAAGACTATTCTCGTGCTATGGGTCTCTTCAACAAGCCGAAGATACCGCTTGTTCGATGATCATGAGGAGCTTTCAAAGAAGAGATGCAAAGATCTCCACCGGTTATCGGGCATTCTGTAACTTTTCAGGCGTACATAAGTACTCAATGTGGCACTGTGGCGATGGGCTTCGCTGGTTTGATACAAAATGAACTCGCCCTGAGTGGTTCAAAAGCTGTTTCTTCCGTGAATTTTACTCAAAGTGGCACTGCGATGACTCGGATTGGGGTAGCAAGTTTTGTACATGTACGAAATAGATGTCGCTCCATCCCTTCGCTTCTCTATCCTGCTATTGGCTTTTGCTTGTAATCTCTGACCGTGGCTCAGATTGGCAGTACCATATGTTGAAGGTGTTTGGCTCATTCAGAGGATGACATAGACATTTTGGGGGACGGGTTCCTCCATTAGCAACTGTTATGGCATATCTTGGTTTTGTATAGTCGCTGGTCCGTTGATTGAATAACGTGGATCTGTGCAGCGAACTCCGTACAGCGTTTAACTTGTTATGGAGCACATCGCATCTTCCCTCAGTCAGTAGAAATGAGCGTCTTCTCTCAAGGTTTATTGTTTCGTACCGTGACCATATCAGGAGATGAGAGTTCTTCCATACAAATGTACACTGGTCTTGAGAGTCGTTCAACGACGAACATTGAAGCTTCGAAGCCTGTAGCCTTTCGCTTTACTTCCCAGTCTGATTATTCAGCATTAGTCGGCATTAGTTGCTTTGACCTGCTTTGTCAGCTGCTCGTGACGAATTCTACCGCCGGTACCATTACAGAACGCTCGTGCCCTGGACCCATCTTCATCATTCTTAGGTGCCTCCAATTCTCGGAATGTGCAACTAGCTAAAGCATTTCCTAATCTTGCTTAAGAAGATGTCGACCTTTAGGAACTCAGCCAGCCGTCCACGATCCCAGAAACGATTCCTATTCTCGAGATGGAGCACGCCACCCGTGCCCAATAGTGGGTGGTCTTGCGATAACTTTATGATGGGCGCTGGAATGGTCATCATTCAGCCTTCTACGAATAAAGTAGTCGTTGTCTATGATACGGAGACAGAAAGTTGGTTCTTACCCCGTGGCAGGAAAGACATGGGTGAGACTTTGCAACAGGCCGCTTTGCGAGAGGCTTACGAAGAGGTGCGCTACTGGAGCTCTCAATTTAATCTTACGACTGAAAGTCTCGGTATAGTCTGGTTACGAGGTCGAATTTCTCCCTCTCTACACAGGTCAACGCCAGCCTGCGCCACCCAATGATCAAGACGCCGTTGGTCGACCTAACACTGAAGCTATATACACGACGACGACTGCATGGGGTGCCAAATTTAATCGAAGCGGTCATATTACCGATCCAGGAGGAGAATATATTGTGTTTTGGTATGTAGGACAGATTCCGGAGAACGCGGTATGTGGCGCATGCAAAAATTCTTCGCGATGGATTTTGTTCAATTCTTTTATATGCAGGTCCATCATGAAGGTGTTGGTATGCCAGACGAACAAGGCTATCGCTCGTATCTGGTCACACCTCAGCAAGCTTTGGATCTCTTGCACCCTTCAGAAGGGAGAGTGTTTGATTTTGCATGGGCATCTTACAGACGTCACTTGGATTGTGTGGCTTACTTGGAGAGAGAAGCTGAGGAGAGAGCTCGAGAGCTCACTTTCGTGCAACTATCAGGCGAAGTTGACGATACGATCGCGAGGGTAAGCTCTTGAACACCATCGTGAGTTCCATAGACCAAATAAATTTTAGAATCACGAGCCTACGGCTTCTTCAAGAACTTCATCTCGTTGAAAAACACGCGCTTCTCAGTAGTGTAATGTTTAGGTCTTCAGGTGTATGTATATTACTCTGTAGTTTGTATGTTGAACGTGTAACATCATGTAATTCAAAGACACAGTATGTATTTGATCGGCTCGCTGAAACGTAAAATATTCTTCCACGTTCTTACCCGAATGTCTTGAGCTAGCTTTCAGTGACAATAGAGTGAAACCATCGCTCAGCATTGTTGTACCATTGTCCTCGACGCTACACGAAGCTGACAGGGAGACGGGAAGCCACAAGTTGGCTCAATCTGGCAATCTTTGACATTGTTTGGCTATACCTTGGCGTACAAACAACACGTCAATAAAGGGCTCGGGTATAATCTCTTTTCTTGTTCTTAAACTGCAACTGCGATACCCGCTGTTATCTCTTTTCTTGCCCTTCCCCCCTCTTTTTCCTCTTTATTTCGGCGCACATAGAGCTTATTACGACCTCTTTATATTTTTTTCTCTTCAAAACTCAAATCGAATTCACCTAGACTTTACGCTGACACGCTGACCACTATGGCTGAGCCTGGATCATCTTCCGTGGTCAGGAAACGCCTGTTATCCGATGCTGAAGCACCCGGAGATGTGCGCAAAAGGCTGCGAAGGTATTCATCGTATTCATCGCTGTCCGCAGCGGACCTTCTACCCTCAGGCTCCGCTCCTCCCACACCTACTGTAGTACGACCTAGTACTAGTGTAAGGAAATTTGACGCGTTCCATACTAATTACACTCACTAATTCTTCCTTGTCCTTAGTACGATCGCGATACCATGCCTAGAGGTCGCACTCTTTTAGACGAACAGTACGATGCCCTCACCGGAGGGGGATCGAGCCGTCGACCTCTCAGCAGTAGCTCTTCTTTCACTGCTGGCTCTCGGTCGGATAGTCCTAGCCCTTTTGTCTCTTCTCGCGAACTCATGCGGAGCGCCTCTGCCTCTTCGCTACGCCCGTCTGCACCTCCGACTTATCCTCAAATCTCCGCTCGGTATAACCTTCGCGATAGCAAAGTGACGATTGACTTCTCTCTACCGACTACAACCGAAACCACAGCGCCAGAAAGCTCCGATAGCCCGAGTCGGCTGCCTCTCGCATGTTCGGTCAATAACGTTATTTATTTCTCGCGCGGCAATCGCGTTCATTTCAAGAATCTGCAGACGAACGAAGAAATCGGTCAGCTGCTTAAGCTTCCGGACAAGAACGGGGATCTGAAGCTAATCGAGTGTGGTGGTATCGAGACTAACAATGATACCCTCGCTATCGCTACTAGTAAGGGTACGGTTCAGCTTTGGGATGTGCGCTCGAAGAAGATGACCTGCAGTTGGTCGACGAAGGGTGTCGGCGCGATGCAGTGGTCTGGTCCGGTGCTTACCGTCGGGGGAGTGAAAGGGACCCTTCGATTCTATGACACCAGGATTGGCCTGACTTCAACTTCGAAGATGAAGAGCGAAGCGAGGAAGCTCATCAGGCATCAGACTTGTATTACTGCCCTCGCGTGGAACGAGCCTGGCAAGCTGCTAGCTACGGGTGATGATAGCGGTGCTGTTCATTGCTGGGACACTCGTCAGAAAGTCCCTCTCGACGTTGGGGAATTCGTCCAGCGTAGAAAGAAAATTCAGCATTCAGTTTCCATTACGGTAGGTGTTCTCATATATTTCTTTTCCTCCAGTTGACCTAACCGCCTCATATATAGGTCGTCAATTGGTGCCCTTGGCAGCCGAAACTGCTTGGCACGGGAGATATTAACGGTACTCTCCAGCTCTGGAATATCGACGCCTCGGACACTCGATCGAACGCACTCAGCCCTGGCAAGCTTGAACTTGGGTCCCGCGTCAATGGGTTACATTTCTCTCCTCACTGCAAAGAGATGATCACTGTTCATGGTGCTATGCCAGAAGGCGCCCACACATCTAACGAATTCCCTCCTGGTCTATTCCCTGGCATGCACAACACCTCCAACTCCATCGTCGCGCACTCTTTCCCTACCCTCCATCACATCCACACGCTCTTGGCGGCCGATAAGGTCATCGGCGCTAGTGTTATGAACGCGAACTTCACCAAGGCTGTTCTTGCAGTTCCGGAAGAGAACAAATTGAAGGTTCTAGATGTTTGGGGGAAGTTGAAAAACTTGCAGAGGCAGTCGAGCTTTATGGGTATCCGTTGAGTGTTGGTGTTGTCTGGCTATACGAAGTGATTATGATGTATATTAGTGGGTATTCGGGTAAGTACATACTTACCCTCTTCTCGTTTTACGATTGTTACGTCACGACATGAAAGAAGATCATATTAAATACCTTTGCGAATTTACTAGTGCTGGGCTGATCTTTTCAAATCATGTGTATATGAATATGAGGCAAGGCTAGTCGCTATACTGCCTGTCAATTGAATTCTTGGTGCGTGTTAGTTTCAGGTCAAATAGTGCTGCAAGCCTTTTTCGAGTCCTCTAATGCAAACTGCCAGTGGCGCTCAACCATCTAGGGATTGGTCTTCGAGCCGCACACATAAGTGGTTGAAGGAATGCTCCATTAATTCATATGCTCCGTTCTTAGATCCGGATTACTGTTCTCCGGTCTACGAATATCTATCGCGAAGTTCCGTTCGGCTCGACGGCGAAGTCATCTAGACTTGTACTTCGTAACTAAGCTCCATGCGAAGTCCCATCACTGGTATGTACTAGCCAGGCTTCTGTTCTCGTTGGGATTCGCTTTGACATCCTCTTCTGAGGCTTGATGATCGGTTGTCTGAACTTGAGACGGACACACCAGTTGGCATACATACTACTTCGATGTTACGGTGGTGAAATACTTTGAGTGTTTTTGAGCAGTTGTAACCTAAGCTCAAGCTTGAAGTTTTGTTGACCGCCACGAGACTGCGGTGTTTTTGGAATTGAGCTGTTTGCCACAGAACGGAAGCGAGCAGACTGTTATAATCAAGGACTATAAGAGTTCTGGTAGACCAGTCGGGTATAGTGGTCCCTCTTTTTCTTGCCTTCATCCTACCCGGAATCCCGCCCTAAGAACTCCCCGTGCGTGATCATGGTCATGGCGAATCTTTCTCCAGCAGAAATTGCGTATGTTTGTTGCTTCTTCTTGCATAAAGTTTGCCTTGATAGGTGTAATTGACCGATGGTACTTTCTAGACACGGACCTTTGTTTATTGGGTTTATGATTAACATTGCGTTGTATGGGATAATGATTATGCAGACGTATATGTATCTGCAGACTTACGCACGGCAAGTTTTCATTCAGCGTCTTCATGAGGGGTTTCAGTTGATAATTGCGCCGTGCAGAGACCCGCTATGGATCCATATCTATGTATGTCGTAGTCAATCTTGGCGTCGCTTCCTGAGACAAGTCCTCAGGCTAATTCGTCATAGGTATTGGTCCTCTTTCTAGCCGATACCTTGAATACGGTTTTTATTGGCGTGTATCTCTACAATGCGTTGATTCAGCACTTCGGTCAGTCTAATTACTACTCACATTGGGAAAATCTGGTGGCACTGAAGGAGGCGAGTGAACAGATGACGATTCGTACTTAGCTACGGCAAATTGGGGTAAGTGTTTGTATTTGATTTAAAGAATACGAACCTCTGCTCAATCTTGCTTCTCCGTACAGTTTTCGCTACTGGTGAGCTAGTGTTACTTCATTTTCGTAGTTCCTATCAGGGCTGACGGTACTCTTTAGACCCTGCTATGACGGTGCGTTTCCTCGGTCTAAACCTACCATGAAGTATTCATCACAGCTATTTGTAGGCAATTATTGGCTCCATGGTTCAGGCCTTCTTTGCCTGGCGCATTCACGTGCTGAAAATTGGGCTTACAACGGTGCTGTTTATTTCGTTCTGTTCAGTGACAGGCGCGAGTGAGATAATTCATTAGTTACACGCTCCTCGACACATTCTACTAACCTTCCGTCATGCAGTCTGCGGGATAGCAACAAGTGCTGCAATTAGCTTTGTCCCCCGCTTTGATGAATTCCAAAAATTCCAAATTCCTGTCATTATATGGCTTCTCTCGGCGGCTGCAGGTGATGTGGTTATCACAGTAAGATTGGTGATCTATTTGGTGTGTATTTCTTCTGGGCCTTGTTGTTCCTGACGTTGAACTGATATGAACGTATGTCGCCGATTGTAGAGCAGACACCGTACGGGCATCCGTTCTACTGATCAACGGGTGAATAGGATCATTAGATGTAAGGCACTTGTACGATATTCTCTCCGTTACGATCCGGGCTGACTCTGGCATGCCCAGTGACCATGCGAACGGGGATGATAACTTCTCTATGGTCGGTTCTTGACTTGGGCGTATTTTTAGGTGTGGTGAGTTCTACAGTAAACAATATAAGGATGCGTCATCATATGAGTTCGATTTTGCGGCACACTCACCAGCCGACTGGTCTGTAAGTGTGTAATTTTGGATGTTCGGCTTTTAAGTTCAAGCTTGCTAACATCTATCCTGCCGGTCCCGTATTTTGAATTGGCCTGCAGACACCTGATTTTCAATCTCCCACTTTCGAAGCTGTACTCCAATTCCTTGATGAGCAGTCTCAATGCGAGAAGGGAGGATGCACATACCTCGGCTTCCTCATCGACGCTAACCCACGTAAGTAAGATAATCTCTTCGTAACTCCGAGTCCTACTGACTTCCTCGGACCATACGAACTGAATTCAAATCACAGGTGCACATATCTAGCACGCAAATTTGCGCTGCCACGGTGTAGAATGGCTGCATATTAGGAAGTTGACAGTAAAGGAGCTTGTTGTGTATGATATCATGCAATCTATCTTTTGATGTATTGGATTACTCGTCGAGTCTGCCGATCCAGTCCATAGTATAAGTCACAAAGTGACAAAGGCGCCAGTTTACCGAGCGCTTGCATGTGTTGAATTTAGAAGGTCCTGCACGTACAGCCACAAAGGCTCATCACGACTGCGAACCGTGAACGAGCAACCGCAGACAGCCACCAGACTTCTTTTTTCTCGTGTTCACTGTTCGTTAAGCACTTAAAGAACAAACATGGTTGCTGTACCTCCAGGAGGTATGATACACCTTGCAATTTGACTTGATACTTGAATAATTTTCGAATCTCTAGAGCCAAAGCAATCACCTAAGCCGCAGCCTATTGGCAACATGGCATTAATCGTTCTTCTGACGACATGTACATGCTGTGCTCTCTTTATCCTGTGGAGAAGAGCAGATGCTTTACGTGCGGTTATTTCACATCAGTACGCCTGGTAGTTCATGTCTTGCTTTTTCACGCCTGACTGTTGGTCACATCGTCTAGGCTAAAAACTATCACACGGAGGGAGGGCCAGATACGTCTCAGTGAGGACGATGGACCGCCTGCGCATGAATTTCTTAGAGACGAGGATAACATGGACGATGCTTTGGAACTTGGTGATGGCGATGTTGGAGATTTGACCGAACGAATATCTTCATCTTCTCCGACGCCTAAAGTTCCTGCGGAGACAGCAATTACAAATGCTCACAATGAAGGTTCTGAAGATGATAGTACACGCTCGTGATACCATGATACCCGACACATTTTCTAGTGAGCTACGTTTGTCCCTGGGCTGACACTTGCTAATCTTCATACACAGGTCTACTGGATCATATGTTTATGCGCTTCGCATCGTACCCCAAGCCCAGGTTGCAGGTTCAATACTTTGGTGCCACAGGATTTGGTTACGAGAGGGCCTCCGTTGTTGACGATATCTCTCTACTAGTAGTCAGTAAAGCGACTAGAAACCATTAGTGCGTTTTTCGGTGCTTGCGAGCTTTTCTTCATCTGACGTTTGCTCGTCTGCAGCTTCGTAGTATTATATTCTCGTCTAGCTGAAAGTTACATCACTATTGAGGCTTCGAGCAAGCGATTGCCTATGTATGAAAGTCTTGCAAATGGTTTATTTATGGTCACTATCTGTCTTCTCTTACCGTCATCTCTTACCGCATCTCTTTCTCGAATCAAGATATTGTGACCCTCATCCCATCACCTGCAATGTTCAACGTCTGGTATCGGCCCGCCGCTGGCGTCACGAGGTCAGGGATGAAGATATAGGAGCACCTAAGTTATCCATGAACCTCATACCACAATTCAGTCTATGAATATCTATCTCTCTCACTTTCAAGTTCCTCTTCTCTTCTTTTCTTAGTCATTTCTACGACGCGATACCAGAAATGCGGGGAACGAAGAAAGGTAGTCTTCTGCAAGTTCGTGTGCCTTATTCTGTGACTGATCGTATTCAACCACAGCCTAATAATTTCTGATGCAGAGGACATCCATCGCGTATGCTCGCCTCGTTGGTAAAGAAGCCGAAGTTTCTCCACAAGTCATCAGGTCACTTCGATTAACTAACACCTCCGACATCCGCTCACATATTTCAATATAGGCCGGAACATACATAAGAGCGTAACATAAGGATGTCAGGAGTGCAGCGCTTGGATTCTTTTTGCGTCTCTCTTCAAACATACCTCGCTACTCGTCTATGCTGACGATCCTAATCATCTGCATTTTTGCGCTTTTTTTGCCAAATGTCGACGCGATAGGACAGTCGAGCTGTACAAAGTTCCAATCGTCGTCCTCGACATTTTCGGTTGTCGAGCGGGGTGTCGCTGCACCTATCTTCCTCTCTGAAGATGAATGGCCGGGGGTGCAACGTGCTGCATCCGATTTCGCAGCCGATATCCAGCGAGTGACTGGTATTATTCCGACGCTCTCGAATGTTTCATCGAACGCGGCCGAGAATGTGCTGCCCACACGTTCAACGCGACCTATTATCGTTGGCACGCTCGGAAAGTCCTCACTGATTGGCCAAATAGTGAATTCAACCCACCTGGACGTTTCGTCAGTCGAAGGTCTTTGGGAGGCATATATGTCCCGAGAAGTTGCAAACCCGCTTCCTGGGATAGATAGTGCCTTTCTGATTATTGGATCCGACAAGAGAGGTACCATCTTTGCTATGTATGATCTCTCTGAGCAGTTCGGTGAGTTGTCCTTCGGTGAATGGTCAATGAATCTTTGCTGAGCCTTGGTATGATCAGGTGTTTCGCCGTGGTATTGGTGAGCCATTTGCACCATGTGTTTCGCCCTTAGACTTATGATAAGGTCCAATTCTATATGTACAGGTGGGCCGACGTACCGACGACGAATCACCCGGAGTTATTTGTCTCCTCTTCGGGTTGCGCTCATGGACCTCCGACGGTGCAATATCGCGGTATATTCCTCAACGATGAGCAGCCAGCATTACAGAACTGGGCCTTCGAAAAGTTTACAAACGGGACTGGTGCACCACTGACAAACTCCCCTTTCAATCGTTTTTTCTACACCAAACTGTCTGTTGCTCAATTCCATCGCAGTGTACCATGTCTAATATGATGGTCCTAGGTTCGAGCTGATATTGCGCATGAGGGCGAATTATTTATGGCCAGGTACCGCGTTTCTTCACTGGCTTCTTTTGCTTCTACCTTTCGCTTATTATCCATGATATTTTTATGCAGCTCAGTGGAGCAGGTATGTCCTCGTATGTGACGTAATTTTGTCAATATCTCACACGGTAGGTAGTGCGTTTTGCGTCGACGACCCTCTGAATCAATTTTACGCGGATTATTATGGGGTGGTTATGGGCACAAGGTAGGTTTTACTGGATGCTCAGTAGCAGCGTCTAATTTTTTTCCCCTTCTAGTCACGAAGAACCCATGATGCGTTCTATTCCAGTCGAATGGGACCTGTTTGGTCAAGGACCTTGGGACTACAGCGTCAATTCACAATTCATCTACCAATTCTGGGTTAACGGTACTGAACGTGCCAAACCCTATGAGGGTGTATTCACTATTGGGATGAGAGGCGATGGCGACCGTATGTCCTCCATTTCTTCAGGTACAAATTTTCTGACCATCCCCGGCAGTCCCGATTTCCGCAGGAGACGCCATCACTCTTTTGGAGAAGATAGTCTCTGATCAACGACAAATCCTGACCGATGTATTCAATGGTACCAACATTACGACTATTCCCCAGGTCTGGACTCTTTGTGGGTAGCACTGCACAATTGACTGCAGTGGACTTGCTAACTTGACCCCAGATAAAGAGGTGGAGGGTTACTACGATGAAGGGCTAAGGGTTTCCGATGATGTAGCGCTCATGTGGACGGACGACAAGTTGAGTATTCGTATTTCGAAAGAAATATGAAGTTGACTGTCAAGGAACAGCTACGGAAACGTGCGACGGTATCCGCTACCGGATGAGCGCAGTCGCCCCGGAGGCTCGGGTGTCTACTACCACGTCGGTATGCTTTTCATTTGAAATTCGCACTATCTTATGAGTTTCCCCTACAGGTTGACTATGTCAGTTGTCCTGGAAATGCGCTATAATTCTTGTACTCATTACTGTGTGTAGGTTGGTTCTCCGAGAGATTACAAATGGATTGTGGTACGTCACGTTCACATTTTCCATAGACTTTCCTAACTCTTTCGCATTACAGTCTAGCCAAATTCCGAAGGTGCAACCTCCGACATTCCTCCGCTGTCGCAGTCGCCTAATTCCCTTGTTAGATATTCGAACAAATGTCCATCGCAGTTGATCGCAATGCGACTCGGATATGGGTGCTCAACGTTGGTGACCTCAAGCCCTACGAGCGCGAAACTGAATTCTTCCTCACCTACGGGTGGAACTCGTCGATATGGAACCCGGACAACCTGAACGAATTTGTATTTGATTGGGCTCAAAGAGAATTCGACTTGGACGACGCGGACACAACAACTGTGACTGAATTGGTCGGAAACTTGACGCGATTCAACTCGAGACGGAAGCCGGAGTTGTGGAACTCTACAACTTATAGCTTGACAAACTACAGAGAGTGCGTTGGCTTGTTTGGCCTTTTTCCGTGTGCCTGATTAGTTTATTTGTGAATAGAGCTGACCGTGTGCTCGACCAATGGGCGACTCTCCTGAATATTTCGACTGAAATATACAACAAATTATCAGCCGACATGCAGCCTGCCTTCTTCCAGTTGATTCATCACCCGATCTCTGCCAGTAGCAATCTTGCGAAGATGCTGGTATCTGCCGGTCAAAACAACTTGCGTGCATCTCAAGCCCGACTGAGTACGAATGACTTGGCTGACGAAGTAGCGACGCTTTTCGAAAAAGACTACGATTTTGAGCTTGAATATCACACTATACTCAATGGTAGGTCTTCCATAATGTTTGGTTGTGCAAATAGGTTTCTGACTCCTTGCGGCTAGGTAAATGGGACCAGTGAGTCTTCCTCGTCGAATTCGGTTTGGAAGCGTTACTGACGACGTATCAATGACAGCATGATGGACCAAACGCGTGGGTTCTTATACTTGGCTTGCCAATGTGAATCATTAGCTGATGGACCGCTGTAGATGTCGGATACTTCTACTGGCAGCAGCCAATGACGAACTCGTGAGTCACTGTTTCGGTGTGAGGACTATACGTTCTTATGATTTTATAGCATGCCTGCAGTCAGCCGGGTACAAACCAGGAAGCAAGCACTCCCTGGGGTAATGAGAATTGTGGTCGAAAGGTCTATGGGTGCTTGGTAGGCTTCTACATTCGATTTTCGTAAAATCCTTGCGAACTTTTGCACTCAGGCCTGGCGACAATCCCAACGACTGTGCTCAGCAGTATAGTTGTCCCAACCCAACTGTGACCCTAGACACCTTCGATCCCTTCCAGAACTTCTACATTGACGTAGGTTCCGGTGGTCCAGCATCCTTCACCTTCAACGTGACGAGCAACGTTACGTGGTTGGATCTGTCCGTAACAGAAGGGTCGATAACCTCGGATGCGCCAGAACAACGAGTCTTTATCTCGGTGCCAGATTGGGACACACTTCCTGCGGGCCCAAGCACGGCTGAACTGACGTTCTCTGCGACAGCACAGAACCAGCCTGTCTTGCAGGTTCCGGTGACGTTCATCGCCCAGAACACGAAACCAAGCCTTGCTTCCAATTTCACAGGTGAGATTCTTTTATAAACATCTCTCCAACCTAGAGGGTGACAATCTTGTCGCGTAGGGTTTGTCGAGGGTGCTGGGGTCGTCTCTATTGAAGCTGCACACGCAGCACGCAACAACTCGGTGGCAGGAATGTTCTGGAAGAATATCCCGGGGCTGGGAAGGACACTTTCTGGTGTCACCCCCTGGCCTCGTCTTGGAAACGACGGAAACAATTTCACTGCTGGTTCTGGTCCTTCGTTGTGTGTTTTCCGCCTACTTTCCCGTGCATGTTCAGTGCTCACGTCCAATCTTAGAGAGTACGACTTTTTCTTGTTCCCCGGCCAAGACAACATTACCGTCATCACCCGCGTTTCGCCCTCGCTAAATGCAGCCGGTGACGACCGCCGTCTGGCATTCGCCCTAGGCGTAGATGGGTCTGAGTTGCAAACATCATACTTCATTCCCATTGAAGTGCCTGGAGACACCCCTCCTGGATGGGACGGAAATGATGGATTCGCTGCGAATAATATCGTGAGTGTGAACATGACGTTCACTGGTGTCGGGGCCGGGGCACATACCCTCAAGGTTTGTGCTTTGATAGTGCAATGTGATGAAGTAGCTAATATTATGCTGTTAGTTGTTCATGATCGAGCCTGCTGTGGTTGTACAAAAATTCGATATTGGTGAGCGAACCCTGCACTCTGATCCATTCAGTTTCGCTGAGCGTTTCTTTTAGATGCGGGTGGCCTGCTTCCGAGCTATCTAGGACCACCGGAGAGTATACGAGTTTAATTGACGATTTCTCCTCAAAACTAATTTGGTTCACCCTTTCTGAACTGACAATATGAAATATGTCAATGATGCTGTACTTGCTTATAAGCTAGTAGTTTTGTAGTCATCATATCCACTCTGTATAAGAGTTTTTGTGAACTGTTTATAACATCGTAACATAACGACGCCGCGGGTTTACTCTTACATCGAGTTTCAAGAAGAAAAGTGAAAACCCATAAAGCCTGCGGATGCCAGTCATTCCTCCCAAAGGTGTGATCCAAGCGCGTGCACAGAGCCCATTGATCAAGAATAAAAAAGGTGCTTGTTCGTACCACCGGGTTATAGAAACACTTCCACAACGGTCTCTTGGGAAAACCCGTATATTGAATTCATATGCCCAGGATTCCAGGTGAATGCGAATATATCGTCCTGAAAACGTATGATCTCACCCAGGGTGTCATCGTCCAACCTGGAATGCCGAAATTGAACTTCTCCTTCGGAGCCGGGAGATAATCGATCCCTTGCCCAGGCTGACGGTCACTCCTTCCTGTGCAGAGACTCAACAACTCTAGTCTCTATGTCGTCCGTCTCCACATCGCCATCCTCCACTGCTTGCTCCAGACCGACGTGTACTTTCCGTGTGGGGCCTGGGCGATATAGACGGGGGTTCACTACATCGTACCCGACAGACAGATTCTAAGGCAATAACAAGATTCTTCAGTGCACCATCAGGGAAGTTGAAATTCGCGTTCCCAGCCTGACTGTCACTTAGTGCGGCCAACACGACGACCGGCCCTAAACAAATGCTTTGTCAACCCCTCAAAAAATTTTTTTCTACAATTGGGCGCCTAAATCCTTGTTTCGCCCTCACTCCCACACAATTCTTCTTTTCTCATCTGCTAACTCCCGAGGCGCCTACGCGATGCAATCCAATACATATTCATTTTTTTTTCCTGGTTCTTTATCCTGGCTTAATTTAATAAGAAAAAGACTTCGAACGTCTTCGCTGCTCGGTCGCTTTTCCTGGACCTAACCCACTCCCCTCTTATTCACTCCCCGTTCGACACAACCTCATCGATTGGGGAGTTGCTAATGGAGGGGAAAATCAAAGCTCAGTGAAAGCGCAGAGGAAGGCATTTAATTTCGGTGGTTTCATGCACGGTCTTTTTTGTCTTGGACATGAAGGGCTTTAGGTTGAAAGTCATCTTACGAGGTGCCAAATATTTTTGTTATTTTCTTTTACCACGTTGTGTTATATTGTTCTCTTTTTGCTCTCTTGCTTAACTTTGTAATGCTCACTACCTTCTGTTTTGTTATTATTATGGCTCAACGCTCTGTGCCTGCTTTTATGTCCTGGACTCCCCGACTCCTCCAAATATATCTGTTTCAACGTACCTCCTTACCTCAGACTTTCAACAGGCCTACGACTCAGCGCTAGCTAAGAATGCTGAAAGGATTACATTGCATTGTAAGTAGAGGTCTGATACTTGTCGAGTCCCTGGTATTTCGAGCAGATATATCGCGGCGCCACTGAAGTAGTCTCTTTTAGGCAGACTCTTGCTCGGTAAACGAGCTTATACTACTGAAGTAGCCACAATTGGGGGGACAATTGGGCAGGCCGCGTGCATACCGACTCCTTTAGGCTTGATTGTCATGCTGCTTTGGCGATGATTTCTGGCATCCTAATTCTACCATCTCTGGACGCTCTACATCTGTGTTCACGAGCTCGGTACTTAGGTCGCTGCTGTCGCGACCATGGCTCTTGATGAACTTTGTCTGGACATGTCAGTGATGCAACGCGCGAAGACCTGTTTGAAATGTTCCGGTTGGTACCAGGGCTTTAGAAGCTCATGGATGTCGCTGCATCCCATCCCGCCTAGCATTACTAGTTCATTTCCTGACTGTTCGGAAGGATGCTACCGGTGGCCCAAGGACGGTTCTTCTACCCAATTCATTGCACTTGGACATTGGGCTAGTGTATGATCATATGTTAGCAGTGATGGTCGCTTCGGAATGGAGATGATCTGATTCAGAGGTCGCCTCTCTGGAGTCGGTCACTCTGCTAGATGAAACTCCTAGAGGTAAGAAGCTCCAGATTCCTGATCAGTTGCAATCCTTGTATGGTACTGGTTTTCTGTTTGAGTATCGAAAAGAAACTCTACACTCCTGATCCTTGGTCCAGTGTCAAAGTAAGTCTGGGCCTGTATATAGGAGTTGCTGGCACCGAGATGATAATTTGATATGTAGCCGACTTTGCCATAGTATGGAATATACTCTGTTCGCTGCATGCTCCGCGAGAACAGTTTCTCTAGAAGATCCAACAATGGCTCTCAGAGTCAATTAATTATTCTGATTTGAACGTACCTAGGCCCTCAACAGAGCGTAAGTAGGTCTGATCTGGATCTGATACTTGTCTGATCCCTGGGGTTAGT
The DNA here is from genome assembly GCA_003987895.1 of Neonothopanus nambi. Taxonomy (NCBI): domain Eukaryota; kingdom Fungi; phylum Basidiomycota; class Agaricomycetes; order Agaricales; family Omphalotaceae; genus Neonothopanus; species Neonothopanus nambi. The sequence goes on from RCHF01000026.1 coordinate 57,934, forward strand.
ACGCTCAATTCACGGCACTGACACGTCGATGGTGGCCCCTACCCGTGGCTCACCGAGCTAATTCTTTACGGTCCCGCCCTGTTACCTCACCGATTATCTCAGTTTCTTTACATAGATTAATAGGTGAGCGAATGCGGGAGGGTAATAAATCAGACATACATATGTGTATTATTTCGCAGCGCATACATACCATGTATATTGCAAGTGCTGAGTACTCCGAACGTCCTCAAAACTCCCAATCGGACCCGCCTCTATGCGCAACGGTTACACCCGTGCTTCCGACTCAGCTCTCGAGTTACCCCACTAACCCTACTTCTTGAAATCACTTATGTGCGCGCGGCCAATTAGTACTAAAGAAAGTAAGAGTGATACCTTTTGATCCTAGCTGAAACGCTAGCGTTGGGATGGGGTAGGGTTTTGTTAAGCTCGTTTTAGAGTCTTTGGACTCTGAATGGGTACAAGTAGCTTCTACGTCCTTCTATTCCGAGCCCTCATGCACATCAAATGGAAAGGAGAGTTGATCAAATGCTAATGGTAGACCAAGTCGTGTGATGATATGCATGGGGTCTGAGATTCTAGCAGGGTTCTAGCATCACCTGAGGTCAAGGCATATGCATGAGAGGTGGAGTTTGATGTTCCAGTATACGCACCCTTTGACGTTGGACGTTTATGAACGTTTTACGGTACCGGGAAGTAAGACTCTGAAAGGATGTTAACAGCTTATGTATAGCTTTGATAATGACCATCATGATGACAATTGTCCAACTCACCGAGACAACGTGAACAGACGTGAACTCGCTGTTCCGGTACACAGCAATACCAACGTACACTATCAATGATTATCATCATTGTGGCGTGCATCGTGTTGTTCCGTTATGGTCTCGACCTGCGGAAGAACTTGTAATCGTATGACAGCACAGCACATACGGTATGGCATGATATAGCGCTATGGCATAGGCCCTGAACCTGAAGTCGTATTTGTGCCGCTGGCGAAGCTGAGTCGGGTGGTGACAGAGCACATTGAATAGTTGAAGCGCTATTTGATTTGATTCGAGTATAAGAGGCTACCGGCTAAGCTCTAAGCTCTAAGGCTTGGGGCCACGAGCAGCTCAGCAGGTGAAAGTTGAAACTTGGAGAGATGGGATAAAGGAGGAGAGGGAGGTGCAGAATGATCCGGGACGTCGCCGCGCCGCAGTAAGGCCCGCTCCTGGCCCGCTCTGCAAGCTCAGTTCGTATCCGCATTCAAGTCGTTGAGCAATCTATCTTGTCGCTACCACTAGCGTGTACGTAGTACGTATCCGTTAGCATGATGAAAGACCTGCGAAGACTCGGACACGAAGAAAGCGAACGAAGGAAACGAGGAACGGTTACTTAGGTTGCTCTAGTACTCTTGGTTGGTTTCGCTCTTGGGTGCGTCAGAATTGGATCTCTATTTCATTTATCTTACCTACGAAGAGAGTAAGGGCTACAGCGCTACCAGTTAGGTTCCTCTGCGTACACAAGCCGGAAAACTCGGGGATTTCACTTGCTAGATCTTGGGCGCTCGTTATGCCCTGTTATGCCTCGAGGCCGTACATGTTGATTAACATGTTAATAATTTGATTGAATGTAGGTGGAGCATGTCCTACCGTGTCAGACTTGTACTGAATTGGTGTTATTAGGGGGTATAAGGGAATCGCATGGTGAGAGATTAGACGCTTTTGGAAAACTTTGGTGTGGTAGCACGGAATCGAAGGGGAAGACTTAGGAGATAAAGCGGTACGTGTCTTTCAGTGATCATCATTTCACAGCTAATTATCATATTTATACTTGACCCAACACCCCTCACTTACGCTCCTTCGTTCTACAGGACCACTACGGACGGTAGAACGAATTTCAGGAGAGACGGATAGTCAGATTCATACAGAGGCTGATGGCGAAGGGATGGGGAGGTTCGAGATTGATAGTTTGGCGTATGAAAGGAAGAAGAGGGTTAGAAGGAGATTGAGAATTTTCAAGAGTGCCCAGGTCGTTCTTGGCGGTGTTCTTGGTGAGTTTATTAAGTATATCTTGTTAATCTACTAATGAATTGGATAGGGATATGGGGTGTATATAATACTACCCGATACGTTATATCCTACACACTCTACCCTTCAACCCCTTCAGCCCCGCAAACTCTTTCAATAATCCTAGCTATCTCAACCTCGACCTCCCTAGCAATCCTAATAACCCACTCTCTCGTAGAAGCATTCCAAGTATATTTCATTCGCGCGCGTATATCCCTCCGCTCCATCTTACTCACCCAGAGTGCACTACGCGCAGCTGCATGCTCCTTTCTGCTAGTTCCGGCTGTGGTTAACCTCGTCTTGACGGCGGTGAATCTTAAACGTGTACCGGAGTTACAAGCAGGGAGAAAATGTGTTTTGGATGTTGATGTCGTTTGGGATGTTGGTATTTGCGGTGATGAGGACGTGGAGAAAGAGAGGGCTTGGATTGGATTAGCGGTGTTGAGGGTAGTGCTTACGGTTTTTGTTATTGCAAGTCTTTTCGGTCTTCTCTTTCGTTTTAATCTTTGCTTACGCGCATTATGAATCGCAGATTCTATACCTATTCGCCTCAACACTCTACATCCAAACAAGACATCCTTCACAGTTCACAGCTCGGAGGAAAAGAAGGGAAAAAAGTAGACATAAACAACGACTTGCAAGTCAATCGAGTGTTTTGAGCTCTCCTACTACCACTCCCGCTCCTCCCATGAACTCAGCCGCGGTGAACTCGGTTCCGCAATCCCAGGCGCTTTTACAGTCTTCGCCACCACCTGGACGTCCACCACGTCACCCCGCACGTTCACTCTCTCGATCTTCTCTTCCCCTTACCAATTACACGTTGGAAATCGACCCCGTTTCTCTTTCTGTCTCCACTCCTCAGAGTCAGAGTCAATATACTCCCGCATCGCAAGAGAAATTCCGCTTGGTATCTCTATCTAGATCAAGACCCTTATCGCCGCAAGTGGAGGAGTCCCAGACTCAGTTAGCATCGGCATCAGCTTCAGCATCACAAACACAGGATCCCGAGCGATATCGACGCGAACAAGGGCGCGATGGCGACCGATTTGACGAGCGAGGAGAAGAGCGTGAACAAGACCGAGAAAGAGAACGAGAGAGGAGGGAGTTTGCTGAGTTGTCTGATTTCGCGGCTAGGTTCAAAGACGTCGTTAGTCGTGTTAAGGGTGAGGTTGAGGAGGGACTTGGTCGTGGGTCGGGGAGTAGGACAGAGAAGATTAAGGTGGGGGGTGAAGGAAATGCAGGAGAAACGAGTCGGGAGGGGAGAGCCGGGAGTGTGGGAGTTGGAGAGAAGGTTCTAGGAGGGGTTGGGGAGAGGGAAAGGAAGAGATCAAGTGGAGAACGGGAAGAGGAAGAACTAAAGTTGGGTATGGAAGATTTGTATGTTGGGTTTAGAGATGAGACCGCCTCTGCATCTGCACCCAACTCTACCACTGTTCCAGCAGCCTTGAATTCTGTCTCAGGCCCAAGAGCCTCAGGGAGTAGCCCTCGAGATGGGAGGCACTCAGCGCTTGGGTACGGCTATGACGAGTTCGGACGTGTCGTCGTCGTTCTTCCTCGGTCTCGGTCTCGATTGGGGTCTTCTAGGCGGAAGGAGGGCGGTGGTGGTGGCAGTGACAGCGGTTCTGGTGGGGGTGAAGGTCCTGACCGGGAAGGCAGAGATAAAGAAGGCATCGACGGCGAAAGCCAAAACCGAGAAAATGATGAGGGTGTAGGGAGAAGTAGAAGTCCAACTGCAAGCCCGAGTCCTACGCCCTCGACATATGCTAATACGCATGCACTTGCTGGGTTGAATCCTAGTGCATATGTGTATGCGTATGTTGATGATCCCGACGCGGATGAAGACGACGGAGAAGATTCAGGGGAAAGCGAGGAACATCATCTACAGCCCCAAGAGGATCCACCAGAGTATGAGGATCGCTCGCAGGATCAATACCAACAAGAATATGACCAAGTACGAATACTAAACTCCTACATCCATCGAATGCCAACCATCGAATCCTTGGGTTCACGGGAAGCAATGAGCATTTTAAGCCGTTCCCGCAGCCGAAGCTTCAGTGTTAGAAGTTGGTTAGGAAGTGGAAATCTTAGTTTAACCAGTTTTGGTGGTTCAGAGGTTTATGAAGTACCTATCTCACCTTCTTCACCTTCACCGTATTCAGCGTCGTGCTCTTCACTTGCCTCGGCTGAGGGGGAAGGGGATGGATATGGGTCGACTATTGAGTCTCCGGATATGTCTGCTGTGATTTCGAGATCTGGGTCGATGTCGCCGGAGAATTCGAGGGCTGGGTCTATGGAGTTGTCAAGGCCTGGATCTAGGCATGGGTATGCTCATGGGCGGGATGGGTCTGCCGGAGGCGGAGGGGTAGGGTTAGGTCCAGGGATAAGTAGGAAGGAGGGTAAGGGATGGGATAATAAGGCGAAAGCCACAAATGGAGGGAAGGGGAAGGGGAAGGGGAAAGAAAAGGATGGTGGGGAAGGGTATGGTTCATATGGCGGGATTGGTATTGCGAGTGTCAGTGTTCATTCACTGCAGAGCTTAGCGAGTGTTGGGAGTGTCATGAGCGGGAAGAGTGTACAGAGTGTACAGAGTGCTGCTAGTGTGAATAGTGGGAGAAGTGGGAAGAGTGAACGGAGTAAAAGAAGTACGAAAAGCAAACACGGACATGGACATGGTAGCAGAGGCGGAAGTGGAAGCGGGAGAAACAGTCCACTTAGTCGGGCAGGAAGTTTGACTTTAAGCATGGGTATGGTCGGTATGGGAACAAGTCTAGTAGGACTTGTCGCAAGTGTTTCTGGTTCTGGTTCTGGCTCAGGTTCTGGGGATGGGTCGAATGAGTCGAGTCCTACGTCTGGAGCAGAAGAATCAGAAGACATCGCAAATGTTAACGCTTCATCCTATCGACCTACTTCACCTATATCCCTCGTACCCTCCGTATCTCTAGCATCTCCTCCCGTAGACACCGAGCGACCTAAGACAGGAAGCAGTTCTGATAGCGGGCCTGGGACCGGGATACGTCATGGGAATAGTGCAAGCGAGAGTGCTAGCGATAAGTCTGGCACAGGGAGTGCAAGTGCCGGGAGTTGGGAGACGAATGGGACGGGCGTGTCGTTTTATACTTCTGGAGGGTCAGGCTCCAGGCTTGTTGAATCAAGTCCTGGTCCCGGAGCGGGGGAGATAACGGGGTCTATGGCAACGGGAGATAGCCCGAGAGCGGAGTACGCGCGTACGTTGTCCGATACACCCCCGCCCGCGGTGACTGAGCTTGGGGTACATGTGCAGATGTGACCTTGGACTGGAGTTCCTTAGGTCTATCATATCTATGGACGTTCTTTTTCGAATTTCTTTCTTTTTTCCTTTCGCGCTTTCAATCCCTTCCTTCAACCGTATAGGATGAGAATTTGTTTCGCTGGCACCTGACGGTTCCCTGGCTTTATCAGTACACCCGTTTGATCATCTTTCCCTCTCCCTCTTTCTTTCTCTTTTTACTTGTATTGCTGATTTCAGATGCAGCTGTAACTTAGACTGGACTTTTTTGCGATTTCTTGCATTATATACGTTCCTTTCTTTTTGATATACCTTCTCACTCTCCCTTTTTTTGTCCCCTTTTCTCTTGATTGCCAGCCTCAACCCAAACACTGCTCGGATTTACCCTATCGCACCCCTTTATCTTTATCCTATACTATTCCTATATTATTCTACCGTCGCTGTATACATATGTCCGTGTCGTACGGACTTTTGGATTGGAATCCCCAGCTGCCTACCTCGATATCATACTCCTTCGTTTGTCATTTAATAGTGTAGGAAATCCGGATGTAATAAAATCGAATGTAATTTTAGTGCGGGCGAAAGTGAAGGTCTAGAGGGTAGAAGAGATGGATTTGGAAGTCTTCGTGGTTGGTTTCGGAGAGCATGCTCACCCACGCACCGTGAAGATCCCGCTGGGAGTTCTCAGGGCTTTCGGAGTGACGACGATAGAACTACGAGGTTACAAGTGCGGGCACAAAGCTGAAAAACCTTGCGTGGCCATCAGGATTTCCTGAGCAAAGGGATTATTCTACGTTACTTTTATGTAAATAAATCTCGTACATGCGATGAGAGGAGATTGAGACCTCCTATGATTCCCTCAATCCCTCAATCCTTACTCTAAAGCCGTCTCGTACCCTGACCACGACGATTCTTAAGCTGCTGCACCTGGTCAGCCCTAGCTTGTTCCAATCTCGCTCTCCAGCTAGATCGCATCCATTTCCATGTATCCTTGAACGATGGCAGTCCTTTTCTACCCTGGATGTCCGGTATGGGAAGGATGTTGAAGTACCGACGCACAGCAGGGATACGGAATATCATGCTCTGGAAGGTGGTGGCGACGGCTGCTATGATGATTGAAACTATCAGGCCCTGAAAGAGAGGGAATTGTGGTTAGTTATATTGTCAAGATGAGAAGGCAAACATGTTGAAGCGCTGAAATGAAGAAGCACAGAGCACGTACAGAGGGTAAATGACTCATGAAATACGCAAAGAGAGGAGCACCAGGGAAACGCAAGAGGTTCATAGCATGTGCCATTCCCGGTCGGGATTCGATGTCCATGTCTTTGGCTGTAATCTGCCAGCAGCTTTTTCAACAACACAAGAAAATAGAAAAACCATCTAGATCACGCACCGTCAATTGCCAGAACATCGTGACTGCGAAAGCAGGAGCCATTAGTCCCGTAGGATCCACAGCAGTGAGGTCGGGCAACCAGCCAACTCCACTATGCGTCAACTGCGCTACAGGCAGCTCACACATCTTCTTAATACCAAGGAACATCCCAATAGCCACAGGAAGCTGAAAAATCGGTCCAAGAAGTCCCTGAAGGGGACTCACACCCAGAGATTTATACAAACTGAGCTGTTCAGTCCGAATTTTCTGCAATTCCATCACATCCTGTTTAACCTGAGCATCCTTTATCCTCTCTGCGATCTTGTTCATTTGGGGTTGAACCAAGACCATGCGCGATGAGAATTGGTAGGTTTTGATAGCGACGGGTAGGAGAGCGACACGCCAGACAATTGTACCTGCTACGATGGTCCAGAACCAGTTCATTCCGGTTGAGACATTTATGAGCTCGAAAGACCACCGAACAAGACCTGCGGGAGTCCAGCCGACAAGTCCAAGGGCCGCCAAGTCACCGTATTGGAGTGGTGGAGGAATAGAATTGGAGATGTTGATTGCTGCATCAACGAGCTCAGGTGATAGCAGCCCTACTGGAGCCGACGGGTCCACACCTTCAGGTAAGGCGCTAGATAGCTCCTGCAGGCCAGGTTGGGGAATAGTCGGAGGAACAGCGGCATCTACACTTGAAACAGCGGTTTCGTCTGTACTGAGAGATGTTTCCAGAGGTTCAACTTTGCTAGGAGAAGGGGTCGACCGAGGCCACAACGAAAAAGACCTCGAAGAGATCACGAAGCGACCATTATGTGAAGAATTACTGAGAGAATACTGGCATAGATACCATCAATTGCTTTAGCACTGCAGCAGGGAAAAAGAGCACTCACCAAGTTGTAAGATAAAGGAGAACAGGTCTGCCGAGCTAACGACGAACCTCTAGGTTGGAACCTAGCAAGCAAACGACGAAGGCTTGTCAAGAAATTCTCAAGTCGCTGCAAATATAACTCACCTCCATGCAGAAGACCTGAGACAATTAAGCCTCACTCTTGCCAGCTGAGAAGACATTCCTTTAAAAATGCCTTATTAGCTGGTCACTTCCCTTCTTCAAACCTTGTGTTTTTGTCCCTGCGGCGCGTCGCTGCAGCAGAGAAAAGTGGATGGGCACGTGATAAGTACTCCTCAATGGTCCGATGACTCTGAGCCAATTACTTCAAAGTTCATGACGGTCCTGAACCGATACTTCCACTATCAATTTACTTCGAAGGCTTAGTTCAGGCTGCTACGGGCACTCTAACAAGCTGAAGCCTCGAATCTAAGAACCAGCATGAGCCATAGATACAGGCAAGTATTTTACCTGCGATAACCAGTCCTCGGGAAGATCATAAATGCCTGCTATACTTTCCTTATTCCGTTAACAGGGGCCACAGAGCACACTCATTCGTCGCCATAGATGGTAACGAGCTCGTCGAACTCCGTGCTCGACAACGAACATTCTACGGAGCTTACTTTCGTACCGCCCTCGGAAATCTTGGTTATGCTCTGACAGTGCTCCGCTTGTTCGACTCACGGTTCTACAAAAGTGCGTTTCACCACTACTGAGTTACTCTACTAAGCGGTCTAATCTTCCATCTCCATCTCTGTTACAGTCGGAATTCTCTTCACCGTTCTTGGAGGCCTTCTTTTTGTTCTCGCGTTTCTTCGAGATCGACATTCACGACATGACTTTGCCGACCAAACTGGTGACTGTTACGACCCTTCTGTCGTAATACAAACCGTAGGCCAGAAAGGTACTCGGATTTTTGGGAGACCTTTCGTCACAGCCGGATGGATTGTCCTTTCCGTAACATGTGTGGTCCTAGCTGTTGAAATAGGCTTGCTCGTTCTTATAATCCAGATGTAAATTCAAGTGACAAATTGTGCCGTGTCTTATGGGCGAGCTAATCCGGAGACATGTTCCAATGTATCATATAGTATAAATCCTAGTTACAACTACAAAATCTCAATTCTACATTAATGTATAATCATACGTACTACCGCTACATGTCCCATGTACCACAAAAATAACATAGATTTAGGAAGATATATAAATGAAGAAAAAAGGCCTGCCTCGACCTTGAGGCATGATGACCTCAACCCGAATCCATACCACATTCAAGCGACCAGCGAAGGAGCTTTACCATGTCCTTCGGCATCCTGAGGTCTATGTCCACTCATCATCATTGCAGCAAATGGATTTCCTATAAACCAAAGATTCGGGAATCAGTCTCTTGGAAGGAAAGAGATAGGAGAAAAGGCACGTACTGCTACCCCAATGCACAGGTACATGTTCATGCTCGTCCTCGTCACTAAGATTCGAAGAATCCCTCGTGGCAGAATCCCAAGACCTCGTGTCACTCTGATTAAAATCCTGTCCCATCATCGTATGAGAAGGAGGACCAGGTAACGCCTTATCTAGAGACAAGCTACTAGAAGATTTCAACGCCACTGGAACGCTCAAACCACGTCGATGTGAGAGCGAATCACTCGACACGTTCTGATTCTGACTCTCTTCCCTTCCCGCTACATCACGACCTTCGTGTCCAGATTCAGATTCACCACTAGCAAATTGATAAATCGCCTGAGAACTCGAGGAAGAATTTTGTCTACTCGGAGAAGTCACCGTCACTGTTACCGAGGAATCTGATGCACGCCTGAAATGGCTATAGAAGCCGGGAGAAGATATTTGCTGCGGCGTAGATGGCAGCGGTAGCGTTGGAAGATCCTTATCGAGTGTTGTTGGAGGACCACGGTGAGCTGGCGATGAGGAATGGCCACCGCCACTGCTACTGCCATAATTTCTACTTGGGCTTTGGCCTCCTCTCGTTGGGGAGCCAGTGGGATGACCTGGAGGCGCACTTGAGGGTGGTTGATACATCCGGGCAGGTGTGGTGGGCCGAGGTTCAGATACAGAACTCGAGAGCGTAGGAAATCCTGTATGGCCCGGTGGTGGACCCGGTGGCGGTTGATACACCCTCGTAACCACAGCAGGCGGAGATTGGGATCCAGAGCCAGAGCCAGAACTCGATATTCCAGAACCAGAACTCTGACCGGAAGACGCAACGTTACCCGGCGGCGGACCTGGTGGTGGCGAATACACGCGTCCAACAGCGTTAGTTCTCCCCCTAACATTAGTAGGAGTTACCGCTGAAGCAGGCGTCACAGATTCTGGATTTATAGCGGAACCCTCGGCTGAAATCAGAACAGTTGTTGACCTTGCCTCATATGAAGGCAGAACGTCACCAGTCTCGCTGTCGGAGGCACCTGTCGACCCAGAAGTAATACGCTGGAAGATTTCTCTTCGGTATCGCTCAAGGTCTTGATGACATTCTGTCAACACCTCCGAGGCTTCAACGAGATCGGCACCAGATGTCTGCGACCTCTGACGAGCTGCACGTAGTTCTATTTTGAGCTAAGTGACGAAGGATATGAGGTGAGGTCATGATTTGATACAAAGACGTCAACTAACCCGTCTATGAGACTTTGCAAGCTTCTCCCTATTAGCTTCAATCTTCTCTAGAGTAAGAATACCAGCATTAACGTGAACGGATAGGACTAATGCATTATGAGGACTTACTGTGTGCTTGGTAGTCGCTAAAAATGTTATCAAAGAACACGTCTCCCACGAGTGAGCTGGTGAACAACAAAGTTTACTACACACTTTTTGAGCATAGCGGAGGACACACTCACATATCATGAACGCGAAGTGGGCCAATACTCTGCACTTGAGACGACGATCTTTGAGCTTGTTGGATAAGAATTTCAGCTTTTCCCGCAGCCATTGCAGCACTGCTCAGTGCATTCCGCTCCATCATGTCTGCGAACCTTAGTTGAGGTTCGAGCATCAGAACACCACTCAAAGGTACAGAAACACAAACTTTTGACTTACGTACCGCGACCGTACATATCTATGAAAGAATTGTCCGTCAGAACGATAAAGTGAGACATCCGCATGACGGCTCACTCACCCCACGTAGAATAAGACAGTGCTTCGTCCATATTCTTCAGCGCCATGTCCATCATCCTGTCAGCTTGCTGTAGCAAACCCACAGCTTGCGAATTAGAATTGAGCTGTGCTTGTATTCTGTCATAGGTTTCCTGTGCTGTACGCATTTGTTGCTCGAGCTGGTCATCACGAGGAAATTCTATAATATAGCAGACGCATAAGGATAAGATTATTGTTATCATCCAATAAATGCCAATTTCAACAAACCTGGCGTATACCCGTCAAATATCGCTCCGTAGAGATTGACGACCTCATCCTTTGCTAGCTTCAGACGTTGAGTCTTTTCAGTCAGATCCGCTTTCTGAGAGATGCGCGTTATTGTCAGATAATTGACCAGCGGGAAGAGACATACCACCTGAATAGCGTCCTTGACCATATTCTCAAGCATAGTTTGATTACCGCGCTCCCGCATCTCCTTTTCGAGTGCTTCCACATACTCTCTGCGCCACATCGATTAGACGTCCCTTTCAAAGCAAAAACAAAAACACAAAATCGCACCTCTCCTCCTTCTCTCTCTTAGCCTCAAATTTCTCTTTCTTCCCCGCCAACTTGTGCGCTAACCTCCTCGCGGTCGAATCCCTCAAAACCTCATGCTCCTTCCTTTCCTTCTTCGTAATTTCCGTAAGTTTCGCCACATTCTTCTTCACATTCTGTAATTCATTCTTCAAATCTTCAAGATACTTTGTCTGTTGAGCCAAAGCCGAAGGTGCATATTGAAGTTCTTCTTGCGTTCGCAGTAGATCTGAATGATACTGAGCATTGTCCAGTATACGTTGAGAAGTGGACATCGTTTAAGAGCTATACAGGGCTCTGAGAGGGTTATAAGGAAATATCAAGCCTGTTGAGACAGCTTTCATGATTAAAACAAGGTTAAGGCCGACAATAGGCATCCATCGGCAAGGAGCGGACCGTCCGACGGTACTACACAGCCTTTGATTAGATAATCAACGCGTTATGTAATGCAGCCGAGATACATTCATTCACCAGCTTTCAACATGCCGCTGCAACCCCAAATCTACATGCAAGAACCAAAAGAATAATAAGCTATGTAGGAATGCCTTGAAGAGTCGCTCCTGGGTATCTACGAGTGGATGTGCAGAATGGAAAAAAATAATAAAAAGAACAATGCCAGTAGATGAGTCACTAATCAACGGAGTCCGTCCAGGTCCGACATCCTTGCGTCCTCTTCCATTCCTCACCTGAAGGAATTAAAGGAAAGAGGCGAAGAACATCGTGACAGCACCTAGGAAGGCAGCGACAATACCCTGAGCGTCAAGGCCAGCAGTCTTGTACGAACCGTTCGAGCTAGATGATGAACCTGTACCCAAACCTCCGGCAGCCTTAACAGCACCGCTGAGGAAGCTAGAGCCGCAGGTACTCAAGATACCGTTATACAGATCGGTCTGTCCGCTGAGGAGAGTGCTCGAGCTCAATCCTGGTGCGTAAGGGGCCGACGACTCATAGTCAATGTACGCGGTCATGATGTTACGAGTGCAGGTGGTACAGAGGGCGCTATAGGAGAGGCTGGATTTGAGGAAGATGAAGGGGAGATTGGTGCTGGCGAAGGTGGTGGTGTTGGGGTAAATCGCAGCATCACGTTTGGTAACGGAAGAAGAGGAGCTGCTGTACAAGTACTGCTGAATAGTGGCGATATCGACTCCTCCGACAGAGACTGTGTTGACTGAAAGGCCGCCGCTCGCGGAGGCAGATGCAGCAGCAGAGGTAGAGGTGCTCGATGACTCCAATACACAGTAATTCCCATTGTCATCTTTGGAGCAAACCGCCGTCTTCATGGGTGAAAGAACGTACATGACATCGTACAGCCTGAGGACATCCTGGTTCACATTCGAGGTAAGCTCGGTGCCACAGCTACTGTAGAAGTTGGCAAGGGTCGAGCGAAGGAGACTATCCGAGCAGAGGTTAGACGAGCAAATGCTGCTCAAAGCGCTAGACACTGTCGACGAAGAAGTGGTGGTGTTGCTTCCAGGGCCGAAAGCAGAAGAGGCAGAGATGACAGGAGTCAAGCAGCTTTTGATGGTGGAATTACTATCCAAAGCCGTCAAAAAAGACGTGCATGAACTGCTGATACCTGTAGGAACCAACGCATCGGCCGTCGAAGTTGCACTGGCCTAAGAAACACCTTCCTCAGAAAAGGGCTAAAAAGGAAAAACGAATGGAGCTGACGCACCGAAGTGTCGGCGAGAACTGCGCCGGCTAAAAGAGATACTACAGCTAAAGAGCTGAACATAGTTGACGATGATATAGATTGAAGCAAAGGAGTGGACGAGTTGCTCGTAACGACAGAAAGCTCAAAAAAAACGTTGTTGGGGCGTTCAACTGAAAGGGCGGCAACGAGGGGGCCAATCACCTTGATCTTCCCGTACAAATATGTCAAAATATTAGACCCCTCTCCCATGTGGCGCTTCAATTGCTTGGCGCTCTATGTTTTCCTGGAAATTTTAATATGTATGCAGGTACCTCTGGCAGGCTCAAATCTGTTTCAATTCCAAGTCTTTGAATACCCTGATGTAAGTACTCAGACACAGAAATCTGCAGGTTCCACATATCTGGTCACCTTGCTGCTTGCATCAAACAGAATATATCGGGAAGACGAGACCCCCACGAGAAAGTATTTGATTGAAACGAGGTCGTCGTGAGGCGCAAGTCACCTTGAATGTCAACATTGACAATTATCAGCATCTCCAGCGCTCCGCCCATTCTAAACATCAAGCCAACACCAAGCTTTTTGAAGTTCAAAGGATATCGGAACGGGAGACCGTCATGTTAACGGGAAACTGCCACTTCTCCCGGCCTTTACGCCAAGCTGAAGATGAACTGAAGGGTTTGAATCGTGTTTCCAATAAGTAACCTCGACGCGTTCCCAACGGAATGACGTGAGAGACGGCGTCTCAGTTGGAGGTATTTGTCTTCCTAATAGAAAGCTATGAAGTTATTCCAGTGCTCGCGTCTAGCGGAAATGAGTGCGGATAAGATCACTCATTACACCTGCAGAATTCAGCAAATGAACACAATTCGTGCATGTGTGGAGCCGGATGTCGCAATCAAACAGCAAACTTTGAGGCAACCAATGCCGGTGCGTTATTTTTTTAAAATCGTTAAAGAAAGAAACTGTAACCCGAGTACAGACCGTCAAGCGGTAGCATTATACTCTGAACCTTGTGACATCCGAGACATAAGAATCCGAAAAACTCAGAATCAATGCATTCTCGGACAGTCGGACTCGAGTTCCTGTTTTCAGATTACTTACCTGAGGTACTGTACTAACGTACTAAGAGAAGGCTCTTGCTTTCGTGTCATGGTGCATATATTGTCGACCTGCGGCCCCGGATTCCGAGACTTATGACCTCGAACCCGTTCAGCACGGAATGAGACTACGATAAGTAAGTAGAATGCTCAATCATGTTGACGATGAAGACTTGCCTGAATACAGGGCCAGGTGCGACCCTAAGTGCCTGGAGAATCATCTAAAGAATTCCCCGCATTACTGAACGTACAGAAATATCCCAAGAATTTGTTTTTCGACGTCGGCCGTGAGGAAAATAGATGATTCAAGATGAAGTGATGATATCAAGAAGTCTCAAGATACATAGATTTCGGAGATGAATTTTGGAACACGAGTTCGTCAGTGATCGGGCTATGCGGGCCAGTTGAGAATAAGACTGCCTAAGACTGCTCGTCGTAGTCATCCAGAGAACCAATTCGGTTAAAACTCTTCCACGGGCTTTAGAGAAAGTATGTTTCGGAGATATTCTCGATGATTATGGTGCTTGAACAAGTGCATTTCCAGGGAACACTGTGGTAAATCCCGATCAGTTACTTCAAACAGACGATACTTACTGGCGGCAATTTGCGTGCGGAGACAACTTGAAAACCCAGCGACAGTAGTCTCCTGTAAGCAGCCGAAAGATGGATGATAGTCGATCCAATCTAACCAGCGACAGAGACATGTATGGTTTTGCCAAAATGCGGAGGTAAATGAGTGCAAAACTGACTTCCCAGGAAATAGATCTTCTTGAACTTGGGAGTTTTGAAGAGAATACCAACGTGTGAGAGGAGCTCCATAAGTCGACGTACATACATACAACTCCATTTCGTATGTAGCGTAGGGTCTGGTGAAAAGGACTCGGTGCAACGATGACGCGACAGAACGGCTTACACTGGCTTATATGATCAAAACCGTGTATCCGAAACTCCGACATACTGTAGCACGTGATGAGCTCGGTAATCCGGCCGATTTTGCCGCCGGATTCGCGGAATACAGTCCTACAGACCAACCACCAACTGCCTTAGTATAACCTCAAAAGGTTTGTGTTCTGCTCTTTTCCTCACCATAGAAGGCTCTCATTGAATCTGAAAGGACATAGATAGCAGAACCTGCAAGCAGTCGTTCACGAATGAAAGGTAAACTCGAAGCACGACATAGCTATGTATAATTTTCCACCCAGTCAGCTTCTTTCCTCACGAAGTTAGTTCGTTGACTCATGAAGTCATGATACTACGCGCATGACCACTAGCACTTAGGCAGCAAGCTACTGATGACCTCCGCTGATGACTCGATCCGATCCAAAACTGTGTAAATATAAAGGTGACACAAGTCTGACCCGTTCAAAATCCCCAATGGCCGCTGACTCCGACGTTACATTCTACGGCTTCACTCCTGTCGTTAGAGATCCTGATATTCTCTTTGAGAACCATCCAACTGCTAGCGGTGATCATCCCAAACAAGATCTATTTGTTGTAGATGACTTTCCGCTTCCTGATTCGACATTAGTCAAGGAAGTGAAGGCATTCGTAAAAGTATGTGGGCGGAAGCTCCGTTCATTTCTTTTTCCAGCCTCATAAGGTATCTATAGAAGGAGCTTGACGAGCAGACATTCAATCATAGCAATAGAGTTTACATTTATGGTCAGTAAACATGTCTCTGAAGCTATGCTTATCTGAATCGTTGAATTTCGGTTCCGTAGGTGTCGCGCTGCAGAAAACTCACTTCCCATCTTGGAGCTACGACCTTGAAACGTACTACCTTGCATGCCTTCTCCATGATATCGGTACTGCCGAAAAGTTTCTGGCCACTACAAAGATGTCATTTGAGTTCAAGGGTGCAATTGTTGCCCGTGACCTTATTCTGCAACTCGGCGGGGTTGAAGACCAAGCTGATAGCGTTTGCGACGCCATCGTGAGACATCAGGATATCTTTGTTAAAGGGTTCGTGCCCAAGCATTGATATCCTCCGACTTCTTGACGAAAGACAATGTACAACAGCGGGAACATTACCATGATTGGACAACTATTACAGCTGGCTACGATTCTTGGTGCGTCTGTGTGTCTCGACCATAACCTTAAAACCTGCTAATTTCAAATCTCAATACGATGGCGTCATTTGTAACAGATAATGTGGGCTTGTAAGTTGCCTTTTCCTTTGAAATTGTCATCGTCAAAGAACTGGGCCCATTCTTAGACGCGCAAACCTGATCCATCTGCGCTTGATCGAAACCACCACTGCTGCCTTCCCGCGCAAAGGCTGGTCAGAACACTTTGGACGTGTCATCGAGAAAGAACTCGCGCTCAAACCTTGGTGCCACACCTCTACATTTGAGAAACCCAACTGGAAAGAAGGCATGCCCAGTAATTTCGCCACAGATGTCAGGGGAAATGTCACTATGAAACCATTTGACTAGTAAAGGTGAAGTTGTCACAGCTGTATGCAACTTGAATCAACTTTTTAACACTTCTACTCATGATTCATGCATGAACTTAGAGCCGGCGTTGTGTTCTTTCTCCACTAGTCCATGCAGCAATACGTGAAATTTATGTTTAATGTCCAATGTACATACAGTAAAATGTATTCGTGGTAAACAAATTTGAATTGAAGTGGTCCCTACCACAACCCAATTCTACCGAGACGAAGAGTATGGGTGCCGAGGATAAGCCGATTGTTAACTCATACTAAACGGCTGAACTGAGGAACACGGCGACTGTTCTTGAATCACGGCTGTGTGTATGCCATTCGAGGCACCAACTAGAAACGTCTGTGGCGCTGTATGGTCACTGCTGGCGCTGAGGCGTGAGCATGTGCGCCCGATGATAGCACCAGGGCAGAGTCTTGTATGTAAAGTTATCGTACATATATCATTTTTCGGTAGAAATACAGAATTTTAGTATTACAGGGGTCAAGCTTCCCGAGCGTACGGAGGTCCCATGATCTCAATCGTGGACGAGGCGAGATGATACGCATGAGTACGCCTTAAAACATATAGTATCGAGTCTTTGCTCTGGAGTTCACTGTTCCGTTTGCAAATTAAGACTCAATAGTCGAAATTCCTGTTGAGGTACAGTCCCCATGAGTTCTTGATCGGAGGCTTGACTCAACATCTTCTCAGCGATGGCCCACTTCTTTTCACATGGACCCAGAAGAAGTATGTTCGCTGTTCAAGCTATCTATCGTAATTCGTCTCATGTTCTAGTTTACTAACATATGGATACTTGGGTTACCGTAAAACCTTACGACTACGTTCCAGGCAGCAAGTATTAGATAGTTATATAGTGAGGAATATCTATTACACTGCTTTAGAGTCTATTGTCGTAAATTACTCTGCATGAAGTCCATAAAAAGCAAATTAGTAAGTATGGTCTGCGATTCTGAAATACAATCTATAAAGATAAACATATGGTAGGGCGGCTTGAAGGTCTCAATGAACCCGCGTCAGCTGTCAGTCTCCGAGTCTCGCCTCTTGCCCATACTAAATATGCCCTGAATACTACTCTGGTGAAGAGATTTACTTGAACGCCACGTTCCGATGAATGCAGCCCCATAACGCAGGTGTCCTTCAAAGATCCAGGTCCCAAGATGTGCATCAGAGTCATTCTTCTGTACAAGAATAGAGATTGGTCGGAGTGAATAGACGGCTGTAAAACACTGTACCGGTGTTCGCTTCATGATAATGAGACTATCCCTTCTCAACCTGCCCGCGAATCTGAAGCCACCCCACGCTTGTTCGTGTTCATTCAAAGTCTAGAAATGGTCGGTGTCAATATATGCGAGCTTCGTAGGAACTCGACAAAAGTGAAATACCTGGCCAATAATAATGCAGTCGGCGACTTCTCGTGATATTGGTTCATGGCCTCTTTTGGTGGGTACAAATCTCTCGTAAGATACTTCCTCCCCGCATATTGCTAAATGGTCCTGAATATAATTGATATGTAAGATCACAGAAAAGCCAAGTTATAGATACACATTGCGCGAAATAAAATAAAATTTCCTCACTCACTTGTATGTCAGCAAATTGACTTGGACTCACGATCCAATCGCATACGTCTTCGGCCAGAATGTTCGGGATGGCACAAGACTTATAGCAAAAATAAATTGATAATGAGCATTGCATCGGCTTCTTGCATATGAAGTCGGAAGTATTGGTCGGCTCATTTCCCGAGCCGTCGAGCTTGCAAGCGGTGGCGAGAGAAAACACCTAGGACGGTTCTCAACAACGAAGCATAAACACAAGGGATGTAAAGATACCATATATATGCCCTCCCAAACACCTGTGAGAAGCCTAGGGATCATCAGCGAAACTGCACAAAGTATATCTAAGTAAGTAACCTCCCGAAAACAATTAGATACCCTATCTTAATGATAAGATCTTTGTATACAATTAAAAGGAACCTCTGTTTTGATATCCCTGTACATACCTCATACATACGTGATTGAAAACAGACTATAAGTCTGAACACTAAGTCACGCGAAGCTGAACGGGCACGAATCGTATTGTCCGAGATTGTTAGGCCTAACGATAATATGAACGAAGAAGAAGAGAGAAAAGAAGAAGTGCGGGAAAAGTTCTTCACCTTCTCCTCCGGCCATCGCGGCAGTTATCGATGACTGGAGCTCGGAGGAAGATGAGGAGACCCCTTCTGGTGGATTGCCCTCTGGTGGACTGGTTGAGGAAGGGTCTTTCTCAGATGGTGATGCTGAGAGTCCATCGGTTCGGGCTGCTAAGCACGCTAGGACTGAGACTGCCTCGCCAAAGGTTCCAAAGAAGAAACGCTCGTTGTTGATTCCTCACACGGTGAGTAATTTCGAGCCTCCTGTTTCTGTGGACCACTTGTGGTGGAAGGCGGCTCTAACGGGGCCGAATGTTTGTTTCCCGATCTTGCGTCGCCTGCTTGTGGATTGTGGCTCACATCTGGTTCTTATTAGGCGTGATGTGGTAAATGAGCTTGGTCTCAAGTTATACGATTTGCAAAAGCCTGAATTAATCTCCGTCGCTACGTCTCAATCTCAGTCGACTTCTCCCGCGGTTCCGTCTTCGTCTGTTTGTGTTTTGAAGGAATATGTAAAGTTGAAACTGGCTGATCCAAAAGGAAAATGGACCTCTCGTACAGTATACGCAATAGTAGCAGATTCCTTGTGTGCTCCCATGATACTGGGCATGCCCTTCCTGTCTTGTAATTCCTTGTTAATTGACGCTGAGGCTCGTGCCGTTATACATCGTCCTTCGGGTTTTGATCTACTGAGGAGCCATGAGTTTAAGTTCGCTCATGATGAGATAAAGCGAGCGCCGTGCGTGTTACGTGCAGATATTAAGGCACAGAATCGAAAGTAC
>RCHF01000027.1:0-147896 GCA_003987895.1 Neonothopanus nambi
AGATGGTCAAATAACGACCTCAATCGCCGCGGCACGAACGAACCTGAACTACGGAACTTGAAGTCAAGGTTTGTATCAGGGGAAGTGAAATGACTTTGGTCGTCCGCGGTAAATCTGATGTCTGTAGGGTGGCTGAATGTTATATTTTTAATCCAAATCGATACAGGACACCCACAAGGATAAGTCCGGCAGAAGCGATAATAATAACTCTATCTTCCACAAGATCCGGAAAGTTTGCTGTAAATGCGCCAGCTATAGCACCCCCCTACCCACAAAGCAAGAGGTTAGAAGTGGCGACGAGGATGATAATAAGCAGCTCGATGATACTGACCATGGACACTCCGACCACAACAGCTTTATCCCACTTGACATGTTGCATCAAAAGTGCCAACTGCGTCACGTATAGATTGCGGTTGTACGTGGTTTGAGGGGCATCAGAATACCCTCGACCATACAAATCTGAGTCGACATCAGCATATAGCCATGAAGAAGTCCACAGGGAGCTCACCATACAATAGAACACGATAACCGCGTGCGGCCAGTCTGGGCGCGACATCTTTCCAAATCATTGCAGGAACCGAGAGCCCATGTATGAGGACAATCTAAGAAACTGGTTCAGCGATACATCTCCAACCCAAAAACATTTTCTAGCACCCTTTTCCCATTTTCCGGACCCATCAGCCAATACCGGACCTATTCCCCCAAAGAATGTTGAACGGTGTTCATCACGCGACTTTCAAGAAGACACTACACACTTTGCCATACGGAAACGTCGCATATGCTCCCCCTTCGTAAAAGTCTTCGGGATAAATACTCCAGGACTTGAAGTCTTTAGGTAGGCTCGCCAACGAAGAATGCAGATAGACCGACTCCGGAGGCTTAGGAAACGCGGCTAGAAAATATGCCGCTAATAAAAGCGGAGGAAGAACCAGAAGAGAGTAGGTCAGACAATGGTATGGGCTTGCGAAGGCCACCATCGTGGAAGTCTGGTTATAGTCGCTGCAAGAGGCAAGTAAGTATTGTGCTATTTATTATTCGTGTTTTCCGTGTTTTCCGTGTCAAAACCGTGTCTCAGCCTGAGCTTTTACTCACCAGCACGTGGCACACGGTGCTGCTGTAAACCTCGGTCCTCGGTTCGGTCACAATTTGAATTTACACCAACAAGACTAAGACTTAGAAAAATCCGTTGTGAAATTCGCAAGTTACTACATATTGTACAAATCCTCATTAACATCGATAGGGTTGGCGTAGTACCTCTCAGTTCGGTCCAATGAACTGATACAAGATCCGTCGAACAAGTCCGGAAAGGTGCTGAGGGTCATTCTGATATGTGCTCTGAAACAGCGTTCAATTAATAAACCCGTCTGGAATGGATCCAACATACCATGACCATTGCCATGCCCAGTGCCGTAAGAAGCCCTTCACCACCTTTCCAGCGCTTCAATCCTACCTTGCCCGTAGTGACTACCCAAAGACTTTCGAGCCCTTTCGGCAACACATACATTGCGAGCTCAGGTCTGCGTCTCTTTTCTTCCACAAACAACGCTAGCCCTGCCATGAATCCTGGGAACCAGAAGGCAAATTTTGACACGAGCATGTCGATGAAGGCTTTGGGTATTTTTTGCACATAGGGGAGAAGCGGGGAAGAGGGAGGGAGCGTGCAAAGGAATTGATGAAGCTGATGATTGAAGCAATTGATAGCTGTTGAACGACGAACCACGGTCAGATCACAAGTTCGAGGACTGAGTGTAAAAGCGCAAGTCTTACATTGATAAATGATCACGAATATACCCAAGAACGCGCTACTCCTGCCCGTTCCCATAGCAGCCTTTCCTAGTACTTGCAGTGGGTTCTTCATGAATGTACTACGCTTGAATAGCACAGCTGGAACAAAATGCAAGGCCCCATAGATGGGTAGCATCCACTTGAACACTTCCACAAAGCGGTCTACAGGCACAAATAGACAGGAGCTCTGTGCAGGATGGACAGCAGCACAAGGACCATAATGAGGGAAGTACGGGAGCGAGTCAGGCGACGTATTAGGAAGCGAAAGAGATAGCTCTTTCAATGTCAGTAGATAGGAACGGTTAGAAGGCGTGATATCCTGTTTTGACCACAATAAGCAGGAGAGTATTTGAAAATGGAGGTAGACGACGATTCATACCGGGCGGGAAACGATGCTGTCCAGGTCTTTCATGTCAAAGGTGTGCCTCCGAAACATATCGTGGTTCATGCGCACTGCCGCATGTGGAACCTTTGCAGCATTGCTCACCCTAGGAATTTTTGGCCCGTCAACAAATTGATACCAAAATATACGTGATTCTACATACCAAGCGGAATAAGATCGAGGCAGCGTGTCCGGCCTCATGAGCCAAGCGTATAGAATTTGGCCACATCTGCAAAGAAACAACACTTTAAAAGGCGTCCTTGAGTATATCACAATCTGACTTACACAAGAGAAAATACGAGTACATCGCCATGAGGTACATGAATATTTCGTTTGGTGGTATATGAATTGTACGACCCCTGAAGACCTCTTGAAGGCGCATGTATGAGAAGACAAGTGTAGATTGCATCCATTCAGAGACACTCACCGAACGAACATTTGTTGGGCAATTGTTACTCTTCTTCCTTTCTTCTCCCATAAGACTGCCAATCCACCGGCAACAGCTCCTGCAAAGGCGGCATGCCACCTCTTCGTCTTCTTGCGTACCAAAATACGTTGCGCTTGAGTTGATAGTGACAATCTTTCCGTGCGTTGCCTATTGCGGAGATGCACCTAGAAGGATGGGTTATAGAATATCCTGAACAAAGTACTCTGGATTTACCTGAAGAGGCGCGTTTGGGTTTGGAGTTGGAGGGACAGGGACGTCAAAAGACGTGGTTGGGAGGGTATCGGTAGCCTCATCATCATCATCATCAAAGAACGGGGAAGAGTGGTCGACTTTGTGAGGTCGAACGGAAGGCAGAAGAGGTAGCGAGTTCAAGAGTAACTTGTATATAGATACGAATGAACCTGAGAGCAGTATCAGCAGAACCACTCGTCGGAACAAGTTATAACGCCGCAGTACCTAACATAGCAGCAAACCTCCACGTATCTAATCCGAATATGGCGCGTTGTATAAGGAGGACTCGGTGCTTCCTGAAATACAATCAGCTTTGACGCGCCACACGCCTTATGAACTATTATAAACTGACTTGGGCACAGAGCGAATTCTAATGAGGGCGAGTATAATATTAAAACATGCCCGAATATTGAATGCCAGAGTCGCAGCCCCTGCGGAGATCCCGTTGAGAGAATACTGGACTTGAATTCATTACGGCAACTCACGTAGTCCACCTTTCGCTGCCCATCTAAGACACTCCTCCACATCTGCAAGCTCAACAACGGGCTCTCCTCGATCTCTCCAAACCATTTTTCTAGCCTCCTTCCACGTCTGTTTCCTGTTGGCTAAGACATACTTGAGCCTCTCCTGAGAGTTGGCTAGCGCGACCAGATTTTCGAACGAAGTCATTGCTCTGCGTATGCTCGCATTGGAACTGGAACTAAACTGGGCTCCGGAATCGGAAGGAGTGGGTGAATAGGACCTCGGAAAAGGTGTATGGTGTCCACTAGATGGCGCGGTGGTGAAAGGAGTTGTACCCTCCCCAAGTACTGGGACAGTTAAAGGTGATAAATGGGGGTCGTCGTCCTCTGTGGAATGCATTTCAAATAGACATGTACTCCTTGTCTTTGTCCTTTGGAATTTAGGGTATATAACGGACTTTGGGGTATGTACGATGTAGTGGGGTAAAAAAGCCGGAGCGGAGAAAGCCAAACTGGCAGGCGGACTGCCGATAACCGGTTAGCTTGAAGCTGAAGAGCATATTCCGACCAGACTCTGTCGTATTTACACGAAGAGTACACAGTGGTACCAGTTTAACTGTAGTATCTTTAATTAGATGAATTCATTGAACTGCTTGATGGCTCAGCATACGTATCAAGGCAAGTTCTTGATCCAATTGTCTCGAAATACTGATGACTTTCACTGCACTCGGGCTCCAGGGATTCGAAACGACGCCGAAGGGCATCGTGTCATGTGCCGGCGACTACGAATACAGGGTTACATAATCAGGTCTAACCTCATCCTCTCACTTCCATCTCTCTCTCAATGCTCTCTCGTTCTTTTAGAGCCGCAAGGCTCGTGAATACGAGGAGATTTGCTCTTTCTAATGCTCGCTACTATGCAACTCCTGTGAACAGGCCTAATTCTGATCACAACAACAATCAGGATCAGGAAAAGGACAAGCAGAAAGAGAACGAGCCTTCTGCTTCAAAGCAGGATAGTCAGCCGGAACAGCAGAGTAAACCCGATGGCATTCCAAAAGGCCTGGAAGGCTTTTTTCAGCGTGTTCAGCAGCAGCAGGAGCAGCTCAGGAATGCCGCTAACAAGAGTGGGAGTAACAACGAGGGCGGAAAATCTAATAAGGATTCTCCTCCTCCTTCGGGCGGTGGTAATAACGGTTTCAACTCTGCTATTAACTGGATCACGGGCCTTGCTATTGCACAATTTCTGTACTCGAGTTCTTCCAATTCCTCCTCACGGGAAATTACATGGCAGGAATTCCGTACTGCCTTCCTCGACAAGGGTCTTGTCGACAAACTCACCGTCATCAATGGAAACAAAGTCCGTGTCAAGCTTCATTCTAATGCTACTGGTACTATGTACCCTGGCATATCGTTGGGAAGCGGCGATTACTTCTTCTCCATAGGCAGCGTCGAGGCTTTCGAGCGAAAATTGGATGAAGCGCAGACTGAGCTCGGGATACCGAGTCACGAGCGCATACCTGTCGCCTACACCGATGAAGTATCGGCCTTCCGTATACTTCTTGAGCTCGCCCCCACAGTTGCAGTGATTGGTTTCCTCTACTGGTTATCCAGGCGAGGTAGCTCGAGCTCCGGTGGCGGAATTTTCAGTATTGGGAAGAGCAAGGCGAAGTTGTTTGACAAGGACACTGAGGTAAAGGTTAAGTTCAAAGATGTGGCTGGAATGGACGAGGCGAAGGAAGAAATCATGGAGTTTGTTCAGTTTTTGAAGGAACCGTCCAAGTACGAGAGGCTAGGGGCGAAGATTCCTCGTGGTGCTATCTTGTCTGGGCCACCAGGAACTGGAAAGACCTTGCTTGCCAAAGCGACCGCTGGTGAAGCCTCGGTGCCTTTCCTCTCTGTTTCTGGTTCTGAATTCGTGGAGATGTTTGTTGGTGTTGGTTCTTCTCGTGTCCGTGACTTGTTTGCCTCGGCAAGGAAGCACGCACCATGTATCATTTTCGTCGACGAGATTGATGCTATTGGAAAGTCTAGGGAGAAGGGAAGAAGTTTCGGCGGCAACGACGAGAGGGAGTCCACTCTCAACCAATTGCTCGTAGAGATGGATGGATTCGGAACCCACGAACATATTGTTGTACTGGCAGGAACCAACCGACCTGACGTTCTTGACCCTGCGTTAATGCGTCCTGGCCGTTTCGATAGGCACATCGTCATCGATCGTCCAGATGTTTCTGGTCGCAAGGGTATTTTCATGGTACACTTGGCTCCTCTCAAGTTACACGAATCTATTCAGAATTTGGACGACTTGGCACAGAAACTCGCTGTGCTTACCCCCGGTTTCTCTGGCGCCGACATTGCAAATGTTTGCAATGAGGCTGCTCTCCGTGCTGCTCGTAGAGGCTCAGAATCTGTTGAATCGAACCATTTTGATGACGCTATCGAACGTGTAATTGTCGGCCTGGAGAAGAAGAGTCGAGTGCTGAGTCCTCTGGAGAAAAAGACGGTGGCATATCATGAAGCTGGACACGCTGTTGCAGGATGGTTCCTCGAACATGCAGACCCTGTTCTTAAGGTCAGCATCATTCCCAGAGGAAATGGTGCTTTAGGTTACGCTCAGGTAAGTTTAGCGAACAAGTTTATTCTCTTCCTTATTGACATCCTCCTGCTTAGTACCTTCCTCCGGATCGCTTCCTTCTTTCCAGTCCTCAACTCGCCGATCAAATTTGTGTTACCCTCGGTGGACGTGTGTCTGAAGAGATTTTCTTTGGCACAGAAAACATCACAAGCGGTGCTCAAGATGATCTTCAGAAGATTACCAAGTATGCCTTCGAGGCATGCGCAAACTATGGAATGAACGAGGTCATTGGTCCCGTCAGTTACGGTGGTAACCGTGCTACGAGTGAGGGATGGAACAAACCCTTCTCTGAGAAGACGGCCGAGACGCTAGACAATGAAGTCCGCAAGATGATTACGTGCGTTCAGACGTTGGCATACTTTCTTTTGATTTGTGCTAATATTTCCCATTCCTAGTAATATGTATGACAGGACAAGAAAACTTCTGACTGAGCACAAGGAAGAGGTCGAGAAGGTAGCCAAATTACTGTTAGAAAAAGAAGTGCTTACAAGGTCAGCCTTATTACTGAACCCTGCTGATTACCCGTACTGACACCTTAATCACAGAGAGGACATGATAAATCTCATTGGCAAACGTCCGTTTGTCGGCCGTGCGGATGATATGGACAAGTGGTTGGATGAACATCGGAAGGGTAGCATGGCCATACCTGATGCTGAAGCCAGCGCACCTTCACCGCCCCCGGAAGACGGCCCTATTCCATCCCCTGTTGTCGCCGCGAAGCAGATAGATTAAGTCATTCGTTACATCTTTGCTCCATGTATATTGTATTCCATTTACTTAAGGTAGTCTTGTAGATCATTACAAGGAGTATCACTTACAACAAGGTTAATAAGTCACTCAATCTAGCTTGCTCACACAATAAGTAATGTTCCATGTAGTTATAGACATTCAATAAACCGCAGAATATCGCAAATACAGTATTCTGTGCACCTTTACAAGGCGTATCTGAAACCACTCCAATCGTCACCCTTGTCAAGTCTTGCAGCCTCGACAGTTGGGTAATGTCCGTTTTTAATGTCTGCGTTCTTATTATCGATACCGTCAATCACCTCATCTCGTTCACCTCGGTCACGACGATCATTTTCTAGCTTCAGCATTGTTCTGAAAGTGAGTACGCTGATGAGACCAATGGCGATATATGCCAGAACGATTGCATGACCCATGGTATACCAAGGCTTGTCTACAGCGCGATACTAAATAAAAGATGTTAGCCCATTGACAAGACAAACATGTCGCAGCCTACGATGTTGGCAGTGACAGCTCCGTTGATGTTGCCCCACCCGATGGCCATACCGAGCGTTACACTACGTTTGTATGCCCCTTCAACGTTGCCGGCGACCCAAGCACTATACGAAAAAAGTTATGGCGAAGCCAACCAACCAGGACAAGGCTAGTAACTCACACATTATTTGCTAGCGAAGTAAAACGTTATCAGTAGGAGGGCGATGCCACATGAGGTGATTTACGCACGAATCGAAGGGTATATTGCGCTAAAGCATTATAATTGCATAAGATATAGCATATCAACTGAGAGGAGATTAAACTCACGAAGCACCAAGAAAGACGGCGAAATAAGAAAGGCCAGGACTCCTAGAGGCGATTAGAATGATATATCCAATTGCACCTGGAACAATTTGAAGCTAAGCTACAACGTCCATCAGTGGTTCAGCGATACTGACCTGTGCCAAAGAGTATTCTTTAGGAGAATTAATAGATGAACACCTGAGTACATTGGGACACTGACAAGCTAATATAGAAGCGATTTCCAAATCGGTCTCCTAGTATCCCAACAGCGAGTGTGGTAATGCAGCCCCAAGCATACGGAGGAACGGTAAGTAAATTTGCTTTAGTAGCCGTGAAACCTGTGACCCAACAATCAAATTAGGCTGATTTCTACATATACTATATTCTATACCTAACTAGACAGGAGTCAGTGTTCCAGTATCTGAGTGAAATAGAAATATCCATACTTGGTTGATAATAGTTGGCAAGAACAAGGAGAAAGCGTATAGAGGCCCGTCACTACGAAAGGAGTTATTAGATCGCAATCGGAAAGTTTGGATGCAGTCGTACAAGCCCATGTAGATGCCCACTGTAACGCTAGTTTAAAAGATTGCACAGTCGCGTGGCATGGTTTGACTCACTAGCTACCCATGTCTTCCAGTCAGACAGACTTTGCCAAATATACTTTTTCTTGTATTTTTCACCGGCAGCACTCAACCTCACATCATCTTGTAGACGTCGAATGACGAAAACCCCTGTAACTCGGGTAAAGAAAAGAAGTAAGAAGGGTGTATTTGTGGCGTACGTTCTTCTTCGGTGAGAAACCTTGCGGTTTCCGGGTAGTCCTGAATGACCCAGTAAGAGGCTACGGCGACGACAACGGTTAGGAGCCCTTCAATGATGAAGATCCAACGCCAGCCGGCCAAATTCCCAACTCCGTTCATGTTGTGAATGGCCACTGACAGCAGACCGCCTGAGTAGTAAAGGAGGATCAAAGCTCAACATGGAGGTTTCATGGACATTCCAAAAGATTACTTACTGAAAGCACCAGATACGGTGGCAGAGGAGAAGAAGTAAGCTATCTTTGACCCCATCTCTGCACGCTTGTACCAACTAAAGAAGCAAATGATTTGATCTTTCGCATCTGAGAGTAATAGAAAAATACTGACCTAGAAATGTAAAAGACAATGCCAGGATACAGACCCGCTTCGGTCACTCCAAGCAACACACGCACAGCTTGAAGTGTACGGTTCATAGTGAGATCGTCACATTGAGAGTATTAATGGCACAAGCAGACTTACTGACAAGGCCACCATAATTCTGGATAAATCCATGACAGACCATGACCACACCCCAGAAGAACATCATCGAGCTTAGCCATATGGAAGGTCTCAGTCGTCTGAGGATGACATTGCTAGCTGGCTATTAGGCGCTATTAAGCTCAGCCTGATTCGTATTAGACTCTGGCACTCACCTCGAATAGGGCGTATGGAAAGAAGTAAACCGTCAATGCAATCAAGTATTGGGTATCACTTATATGACAGTCTGTGGTCATATTATATAGCTTGACGGTACATTAGTTAAAAGCCAATTGAGAGGGCGAACTTTTATCGAACCTTTGCATTCCCGATATTCCCTCTGTCCATGAAATTGAGAAAGTACAACAGGGCCAGCCAAGGCAGGAGATGTAGGTCAATACGACGCATCAGCTTCTTTTCGTCGATACCGTCCGTGTTGACATCCGGGCGAAAGACATGAGAGGATAAGATGTCTTGGTCAACGTCCAACGCGTCCTTCTCGTCGCTTTTGAGGGCTGACATCAGGGAAGATAGCAGAATAGCAGTTATGATTACATCTATCTAATAATTTATAAGTACAGACCAGATGATAGTGACGGGACGGGAATGAAAGTGCCGTGTGGTAATAAGCGCGATAAGATGCTTGCTACACAAACGCTCTACGGTAAACATCAATACCAACTATCTCTTCCAACTCCAGCAATCCCTCTCTGAGCCATGTTTTCACTAGTTCCGTCTCCATTCCTGCCACCCTCACAATTGCCCCTTCCGAGCCGATAGGACTCATAGACCACAAAATGTCCTCTGGAGCCTTGAGTTTCATGACCGAAATAGTCTCATATTGCTGCTTTAATCGGTAGATCGTTCTTTCAACCAGCGGTCCACAGAGAATGACAGTGGCATAACAAGAATAAGGCGCCAATCTGTCGCGCATAGTCCGATTATTGGCTTGCATCGGTTCAGCCTCTAGAAGCATGACATCCTTGACTATCTTCCGCCCCCCTGATCGAACTTCGTTCACGCTGTAGTATCGAGATAGATCCCACTCTTCACCAAGTGATTTTCTTCCTGATGTTACCCAGTCGAGGACAACGAGTGACGCGCCGGCGGCGAGGTGGAAAGTCTGGATCTGGTTATAAGAGGCGGAGCGAAAGCAGGTAACAGGATCTGGTAGCAAGAATAATGCGCCATTCGATAATACAACGAAATCCATTTCTTGGGTAGTTATCGGAGAAAGGTGCAAGCCTGGAGTAGATGTAGGCAGTCCATGCTCTGTCGAACCACTTCTATCATGAATCGAGGCCGCTCTCTGATCTAGTCGTGTCTTAAAAATCTTCGTAGAGCCCTATTACTCGCTACGTGAATTCATTTCTGTGCAGGTAAGTGAACCGGATTACCTGCGATAGCAGCAATAGTTTAGCACCGTGGCCGATTTCGACGTCCAAGTGAATATAATCACCCCCTACAAGCCCTCCTCCATAGGTAAGAACATATACAATCGCGACACCATCTTGTGAGATCCGAGGTGACAGTAGCTTCAGAGGATAAGTGGCTGAAAGTTCCGAGAATGTGGCATTTTTGCCATGTAATGTGAGCGCTATTCGACCACCTCCGGCAGTGATTTTAGAGATGGGTGGAGAATACGAAGCCATTCAGGCCCCTGGCACCGGATCACCAGGTAAGACTTAAAAAGTGATAGCAGGAGTACACGCTAGCACACAGCACAGGAGTTATAGACATGAATTCCATATGTGAGACTGATACATAGCGAATATGCGAATGAATGTCGTGACAGTAAACGATGCGAGAAGAAAATATAGGCAAGAAAGATCAGAACGAAAGGAAGCTATAAAATAGACGCGGAAAATCACAACAGCTTGTGTACTGTACATACAAAAGCAGTCCGTTCCAGTAAGGAGGCAAAAGGAAAAAACAAAGGAAAGAAAATTTAAAAGGCTTTATACGTGGATGACAGGGAATGTCTGGGGGCATAGAGGAAAGAAACGAAGAATGATCAGTACTTGCGTGTCGCAAGCGCTCTGATCTCATAAAGGTTTGAGCGATCAGGCCCATTGAATACGTCTTGCCTAGCCAAAACATCCTTCCAGCCCTTCATCTCAATAGTATGTCTTTGTTCTGCAGCTCTGCACTTTTCGACGAAAGTCTCGTCAATGTCATATACCATAGATGCTCGAGAGCCTCGGTCGCTGCCCGACTCAGACGGTGCACGACCATGACTGCTACGAGCAGGGCTGGGTGCCTCTGTTGAATTTCCTGACATGGAGGTAGAAGCCCGACTGCCTACACTAGTATCTGGAGTTGCTAGAGTCGACTGCAAATTTGCGCGGATAGTGCCACCCTTGGACTCCCAGCCTTCGCCATCTTCCTCGTCATCGGCAAGGTTGGCAAATACATCTGGTTCATCCTCTTCCGGCGGCAGGGTAGAAATCCAGCACATCCGCTGAGGGTCGAAAATCATGTTGCCCACTCTCCTTGCGCCCGAAGCGAAGGAGCCAACCGGAGAGCCGATCGATGAGCCAGTCAAGTGTGTTATCAGAGCAGGCCGAGTGGAAGTTATTGCAGAGTCAAAGTCACGTAGAACATGCTCGTTACCCTCCCAACGCAGCGTATGAGGGTTCCACTTCATGTCACCAACGACTATGAAAATAGTTAGAACGAAATCCGTCTTCAAAAGAGGAAATACAACTGACCTTTGGGTGCACCGGCTCCGCCTAAATTGCGTATGAGAGTAGGTTTCTTCCTCGAATTATTTGAATTCTGCGTCTTCTTCTTCTTTGGAGAACCACTATTCTTTGAAGATAAAGTGTCGCTTCTGGAGGACCGCCTCAGAGAACTTGCCGTTGGGGCCAAGGCACTTGAAGATTCTGAATAGCACGTGAGACAAGGCTAGATAGGGAAATGTTCAAGCACCTACCTGGGTTGCCATTAGAAAGTTCCCTTCTCTTCCTTCTGATAGTACCCTTGTCCGTTGCTTTTGTCGAGTAGGTACCTCCTGGTATGCGATTCCCGTAGCCCTTTGGCTGAACGCGGAAGCGGCTCTCTTTGTCACGATCAGTAGGAAGATCCTCGATTCCGTCTAGCTCCGTCCCGTCACCGTAAGTGCGCCCTCTCTTTGGTTTCCGCAATATCTTGGGACCTACAGGTGACGCCGTTATATTGGATCGAGACCCTCTCATCGAAAGGTTGGATGGTGGCCTCGGAGGTAATGGCGATGCTGTGCGGAACACCGGAGACTGTGCTCCCGGCGTTGAGGGCGCGCCACCAAATACTGACGAAAGGGCCGGTCTAGACTTCATGCGAGAGGCGGTGGGCATAGTAAGACGTAGAGCAGTGGGATTGGAAGAGGGGGTGGAAGGTCTCGTAGGAGGTACTTTGTAGTCGATACCTCGTAAACGTGTCGTAGAGCTTTTCTGAATCTTCGCGCGAGACGCAGCAGTAGGTTCCTCATACCGAGCCTTTGATGGTCCTGCAACCGACCCAGAGCCTTGTGCTTGGGATGAGCTGCTGCTTTCCATCAATGACGACAGTGATGCTTTGCGTGTGAGTTTGCGTGTGGAGGCAGGTGGTGTTGGAGGTTTGAGGCCAGAGTGAGATTTTTGGCCACGTAAACTGCCTGGTTTAGGAGTGAGAAAGGAGGAAGATGGGGAAGGAGCGGAAGGAGCGGAGGAAAGTGCTTGGAAAGTTTGTGAGCGAGTGGGAGGATGTAAAGGGGGAGAGGGGGATAGTCGTAGCTTTTGGAATTGCCGAGACGATGAGACAGGCGGTATACTAGGAGACTTGGCTCTGTGATCGGCCGACCTTAACCTTGAAGGTGGTCTGAGACCTGATGGTCGGGAGGTGGGCATGCTCTGACTGCGAATAGCTGCACGCTGCTGTTGGGCGCTATACAAAAGCCTACTAGGGCTCAGGTCCATATCATCGTCAATGACAAGACCCATTTCGAAATCGTCTTCTGGATCAGGGCTGGCAACCTTGGCCCGGTCGTTTGCGAGCATTGACATCTTCTTCATCTCTAGTATCTTGTTAAGCTGACGACCGCCATGACCCGACTCAAAAATGTCGGAAGGAATAATAAGACCATCCATATGATCTTCTTCTTCCTCGTCGTCCTCCGTTTCTGTGTCTGGTAGTGAAACTGAGGATGCAGAATTAGATGACGGAGAGGCATCAGCGAAGCCAAGGGAGGAATAGGCATCGGAAGATTGTGATGAGGATGTATGGTCTTTGTCACCCCATTCAAGGGAATTTTTTGACGAGCGATGGTTGAGTGACAAAGGTGCGAGAGAAAGACGTGTAAGGTCGGACGGCAGCGCAAAGCCGTCCTCAAAATCTTCGTCAATGGGGGATTGAGTAGGTTTCAGCGCGGGCTTGGTTAAAGCAGCGACCTTGATGGTCGAAACTCCCTCGTCGTCCTCGTCCTCATCGTCTGTGCTCTGCTCCTGGGGCGGCCGAATAGTGAAGCCTTGAGGGTTCGATGGTGAGACAGCGCTGACCGCTGTCGGCACCTTCACACTAGCCCCTCCGGTCTTTCCTAAGTCCATCTCCACGTCCCAGTCCTCTTCGTCTTCATCGTCTTTATATGCAACTGCATGCAACGGCTGTCCTTCCGGGAGGTCAAAATCAGCATCCGGCCACTCTTCTTTATCTGCACCGAGGGATGGAGCGGGGATTGCGGACATATTGATTAAGAAAGGTTGTACGATAGACCTGGCTGACGAGCCAAGGTGAAGAATTTAAAGAAAAAAGGCGGGTAAAAAGATTGGCGATATGTCGTTTCTGGCCTCGTGTAGGTAAACAGTCAAGGATGGTGTGACACTATGTCACATTTGTGACACACAATAAGATTTAATTGTCACCCGTGTCAAAGAGGTGTCAATGATTATTATTACAGAGTCAATATGGCTTCAGTCGCCGTAACTCTCTGGCATTGTACTCTATCTCGTCTTCATTGTTATCCTCTTGCTCATTCATCTCGACTTCATCATTTTGCCATCCTTCCAACAACTCGTCCAATTCCTTCCGCATCCGAATACCTCTTTCTGCCATCAGCTCCGCAATACTGCTCAATTCTTGCACGCTGAAAACGCTTCGAAGAGGCCCAAAAGCGAGTAGATAGAGTTCTAATATAGTTTTAGTGCAGGTTTAAATTCGATAGCTGAGTACATGAGCCTACCCTTGGCAAGAGGACACTCTGCGATGGCTTGGAACAGCAGCTTTTTTGCTCTTGCAAGTTGTCTTGCCCTGATCTCAAATTCAATGCAAATCCTCCATAGAATTGCACTTCCTCTCGTCCTGGAGATGGAAGATGTAGTCAAGGCCGTATAAATTAAAAAGATATAACGTACCGTTCGCTCTCCAAAGCAGCTGTTAGTCCACCTCGAGTGCGTTCAATCTCCTCTGCCCATCGGCCACTCTCCCACCGAGTTATCCAAACCTCTTGAACCCTCCTCGCGACATCTTTTGCATTCTCTCTGTTGTCACCTAGCATACTCCTAACTTTACCCCAGATGCCGTATCCTTTCTCTGCTTCCAGAAATAGCGCAAGTATCACGGAATTGCTTGGGTACCTCTCAATAGCCCTTGTCGCTCTATCTCTTAGATGGGATGGCGGCACTGGATTTTTCAGCAACGAACTGTGACGATAAAGAAGCAAGAGCGACTTCACAGTCAGACTCTCATGTGCAGAAGCTTCTTCGGTCATAGCAAGTTGATCTTCGAATATCCGCAAAGCGGACTCGACATTATTAGTTGTCATCAGTTCCAATAAAGCACCCAATTCTGTCCATGCCACCGCTTCTTGCCATTCCTTACTGCCGACCAGGAGATCATTCAGCGTTCGCTTTGCTCGCAAGATCGCAACTCCCCCTCGACCTTCAACATTTGCCGCTCGCAGTACAACCGAAAGGGCACCCTCCGACTCCCCTGCTAGCCACTCCATTTGGGCCCAATCTCGCCACAGATGGCATTGACTCGAGCGCGGAATTGAAGAACCCGATGCGATGAGAACCGTCTGGTATATTTTTCTTGAATCGTTCAACTTGCCGCGCATCCGCTCTAATTGCGCATGGGCCGCCCAATGAAAAGGAGAGTTTCGAGCATCAGCAAGAAAAGAACGTGAAAGTTTTAGAGCACTGTAGAATGTGTGAGAACTGATATACGTGGTGCTTGTCAAAAAAAGTCTGGCTGACCTCTTCAAATTGATCGCCGCCTCAAATGTTAGAGCAAGTATATCCCACTCTGTATCCCCGTCACCAAGCCGAAGCTGCGAAAACACGTTCCTCACAAAACTAGCATCGATACCGGCGATATCGACTGCGCCCCACATGCCTCCTTGTCCAAAAACAGGATCCAGAGGATTCAGGACTTCCCAACCCCAATGTTTCACAGGTCCAAAGCTACTTGCATACTCTTTCTGTCTGCCGATCAAAACGCCTGCGAAAGCATCCGCCGCAAGCACGTTTCTTTGACCATCAGGGAATATCGCATCGAGGAAAGCAGGAGTAATCAGATGAGTAAAACTCCATCGGTCATCCCAGTCCTCTTCCAGAGCCTTCAGCGAGGAAGAAAAACCTGGAATATGAAGTCCCAAGATTGATAGCCAAGCCAAACGAAATGCATTTTTTGAACGGGGACACCGGAGGTTAATCAAAAGTGGCCGTATGTCAGCAAAGAGAACTGTAGCATAAGGATCTGTCCCAGTGGACGATAATCCAGGATTCCCTTCGACCGTGAAACGAGCGGGGATACGATGGATGCGGTCAACATCAAGTTCATGAAATGCCCATTGACGATATGGATCTAGCTCCAGAGCGCGTGGCATGGGCACTACAGCGGTCTGCGCAGAGATAGGACCTTGCTCTTGCTTGTGAGAATCCCAGTAGGCCCACCCTTTAGAGCCGGGCTCCCCCACGCGCGGAACTTCACAGTCCCAAAACTCTTCGAAAGTATCCAAAACACTTTCAAATGGTAAACCGCACAATGCTTGCGGTATTTTGAATGTCCTTTAGCAACAAGATTAGCCCATTACCTGTCAGGTCATGAGAGACGATTGCCTACAGTTCAGCCTGCGCTTGGAATATTGCAGTGGCGCGTTCAAAGTACCCTGCATGTAACATGTGAGTATTGTTTATATTTCGACCAAAATTTGCTGACCTGCCTGCTGGAAACTAACGGCAACCCTCCAGACCACTCTGACCATTCCCACCTCTGCCTCTTCTGAGTCACCCAGAGCAGCCAAAATCCTCTGTGCAGCACTTGTGACGCCCTGTATACCATCATGTGCTATAGCAATTTGCCACTCGAGCCATTCCATCCATATGTCGATGTCTCCGAGTCTCAGTGTTTCCTCCCATTCGTGATCTAGCTTGCTTCTTAACCATACTTCTTGACCAGCCTTCAAGTACTTTAATCGTAAAGTCTTTGAAGACAGGTTCCTCGGATGGGCTGCAAACGCGCGCTCGAGCACAGATATTGTGATTTCGGCGCGAGCTTTCCTTGAATTCTTGGAGTTGGTATCAACGGTAGACAAGGTACGGGATAACAAATTCAACCAAACGGGTATCAAGGAAGGGTCTTCTTTCAACTGATCTTCTAAAGACCTTAGCGTTTCCTGATGTGAAGTGTGTATGATTGGGCTGAACTCGTCCTCAGAGTTATCGGAAATGTCCCCGTCAGACTCCGAGTCCGTGGTATCGGAGTCATTGGATTTATGTACGTTGCCTATGGCACTATAAGCATCATACAGTTGAGTTTTATGTCCCTGGTGCGACGGGAGACGAAGGTATCCGTCTACTTCCTGGTATTTGTGACTGTCGCCTGCGTTTAGAATTCGTCGCGTAGGAGCGGTGTTGAGAAGGTGGCGAGATTTTGCATCAGTCAGAGTCGGCATCTGTCTCGGTTGCGTTCGAGTTCCGAGAAACGGAAACAGTCTCTGCGACGCACCTTCCTCCTGTGAATGCCTACTTCAATGCCTTGACTGGTTCTAGCGAGTGCTTTGTACACATATGGAAGTCCTAGGATATTTCTGCCATCTAGAGCATCATTAGAAGATAGAGTGTTGTTTTCAGGCTACGCACAGTTCACAATCGTGTACTTGGGAACCTGACCACGATCTGGTCGCCCATATTCAACGTTCAGAGGGTCTCCTCTACGATCTGAATAGAAGAAGCGAGACACTTCCACGTTCTCCTTGAGTAACCCGTCGTCAGCACGAATAACATCTTCCTCGGGGTCATAACCACGATCGCGCTTCCGTTTCTTGCGGCTCCGATCCTTGTCCTTGCTGACATGAGAGTCATAGCTCTTGCTCTTCCGTTCTTTCTGGTCTCGAGAATGTGTACTCGGGCCCGGTTCTAGATCTGGAAACGAATCAAACGAAGGAGGGAAGGATGAAAACGAGGGTGCAGACATGACTGGACATTGGCAAAGCGGTACTATTGCCAGGCAGGCAGCGGAGGTATATGATTATGTAACCACCTCTTTTTGATTTCTAACTTTTAAGACCGTCTAAGACCCTCGGACGACGAGAGCTCTGGACCCTGGTTGAGCTTGCCCATCATGCGACCTCTTACTGAGGATGAGTCCAAAGCTCTTTTCACAAAATTGGCCAACTACATCGTTCGTATGGCTAGCTCGGTCTCTTAGGCTTACTTAAAACTTTTTTCTAGGGCAAAAATCTTATTCAACTCATCGACCGGCCAGATGAACCCTATTGCTTCAGGCTACACAAAGATCGAGTATTCTACGTTTCCGAATCTTCAATGCGCTTGGGTATCTCTGTCGCTCGGCCAAACCTTGTGAGCTTGGGGACTTGTTTCGGTAAATTCAGTAAAAGTGGCAAGTTTAAGCTGCATATAACAGCCTTGGACTACGTGGCCCAGTATGCAAAGTACAAGGTGTGTAGTCGAAATCTTCTCTTTTACTGTCATTCATAATTTTCTCCGTCAGGTGTGGATCAAACCAAACGGCGAGATGCCATTTCTGTACGGCAACCATGTCCTAAAAGCGCATCTGGGACGTATCACTGAGGATACACCAGAACACCAAGGAGTGGTGATATATAGTATGAGTGATGTCCCATTGGTCAGTAATTGTTATTTTTCTCCTGCGTTTTTGAGTTGACAAGTATCCTGCTCAGGGTTTTGGTGTTACAGCTCGATCAACAGTCGACACTCGAAAATTGGATCCAACATCAATCATTGTATTTCACCAAGCGTGAGTCGTTCTTTCTTAGTAACTTTCCGTCACTCAAAGATCACAGTGATGTTGGCGAATACCTGCGAGATGAGGAGACACTTATCTAAATTCTCCGTTTTCTTCGCCATTTTAGTGTCGCTGTGCTATTCAGATTGCTCTAAGCTCTTTCCTTGCTGTGTTCCATATACTGTAGTTCTCACACTCCCGGTTTTGAAGTGCTCGGCCGAGGTAGATAACTCATCCATTCATCTGTCATATCTGTCGTGTGCGGGGCTCGCACTAGTGTTGTTTTTTTTTCCGGTTCTCAAATAGACGGCCTGTTATGGTGTTCATTTGAATCTTTCAAGTGTTACTGCTATCATTTCATTCTGCGTTACTGAGTAAGGGTTGCATGTCGTGACTATTATACAATACAGGTGTCTTTGAGCAGCTTCGCAACGTGCACCTAGGCATCAATAGGAGAGACAAAGGTGTTGCTGTTCCCGACATTATCAATCTCAGCTTGTCTCTTAACCGCTACCTGCTCCTCGTCAGCCTGAGTGTAGGTTGCTGGAGCCCAATTCTTTCCGTCGGCAACTGTGTGGAAAAGATCAAATCGAGAACTGTAAAGCACCCGTGAGTACTATAATAATAGGAAAGAGATGCAGAGAAATACATACTAATTACCCATAGTGTCGGCCACGATTTTTACTTCATTGATTTTATCGAGGGAAATCTCCGCATAAACGACAGCTTCTTCACCTGGGTCGATGGGGGGTGTGAGAGCCGTGCCATCTGGACCATAGATCTTCAAAATCGTAAGCATTGGAACACAATTAGCAGCCGATTCTCAGCTATCTGCACTTACCGTAGTG
This sequence comes from Neonothopanus nambi, assembly GCA_003987895.1. Taxonomy (NCBI): domain Eukaryota; kingdom Fungi; phylum Basidiomycota; class Agaricomycetes; order Agaricales; family Omphalotaceae; genus Neonothopanus; species Neonothopanus nambi. The sequence continues at coordinate 18,814 of RCHF01000027.1, forward strand.
AAACCTCCTCCAGGAAACTTGAACCAAGGAAATCCAGTCATTTTCATCTTTTCCGCTCCAGCCTCGCTGACTACATGGCAACACACAAGGCCAAAGCATCCACCTTCCATTGACACGAGCTGCGTCATCCGGCTGGACGCCTCACCGCTCACAATATATGGTGAACCACCCTGGCCGACAGGAAACGCAGGCCACCAGCCACCGACGAAGATCTGGGGATACTGAGCATAGAAATGGGTTTTCAGCCATGGCTAATGTCAAAATTATTAGCTGTCATTGTAGAAGGTCATAACAACAGAACAACCTGAATATGTTCCCAACAGTTAAGAGAACCTAGTCTACCATAGGGTGTTTGGACCACATTGTAGATAGATTGAGCTAGCACGAGTATGAGTTGAAGAATCCATTTGAGAGCAAGAAGGTGAATGTACCGCTTCCATCCCCGAAGACCGTCTTCTCATAGTGAGTAGGCTGAAGAAAAGACTGTCATGTGCGGTCCTGAACTTCATCTAGAATTCTCGAAGTAGGCACGCACCTTGATCTTTCGGCGGTGGTTAGCAATATTACCGTCCTGGGTAATAGTCACTTGGGCAATGTACAAGGAATTACCCTGGGATTCAATTATTACTCAGCCTTTATTCTTTCAGGCGTTTCGACACCAAGCATGCCGGACCAGCAGATACTTACATCCCGTTCAGAAAACCCCAGTACAATATTGACATCGGCCTCCTTAACAGCCTCCCTAATGCGGTCCATCTCAGGAGAATGGAGGGCCATCGAGTTGGCCTGGTACGCCTTAAGAACAGGTTGAGCATCTACGAAGGTGTTGGCCCATGGGGTCCAAGGGTATCCTATACTTTTGGGTGAGATCGATTGTCCGTATGAAATCAATATGACATAAAACTGACCAGGGATGAAGACTTCTGGAAAGCCAATAATCTTCGCGCCTTAAAATGAAGAAAGAGTAAGACTATTATCCTGCTGACCAGAAGCAAACTAAGCACCCTCGGCAGCCGCCTCGCGAATAATGCGAATGGTTTTCTCCACGCCTCCTTGAAGGTCAAGCCAAACTCTGCAATCTCATCAACGTCTACATACATAATGACACGGATGCATACGAACGGTTCTGCTTGTACAGCAGCGACTTTGAACTTGCGTGTGTCCGCGGGTGATGGTGTGAGGTTGATAGGCATTTCAGGAACTCGAGATTATGAAGAGGACACAGAGTGGGATAGGTATTTATACTTTCAGGGAAGTGACAAATCTGGCCCCTTATTCCCGTAGAAGGTATTCTACCGGTCTAGGGGAAGTTGAAGATCGTCCGTGTGTGATAGAATGTCAAGACATAGACTTCTACTTCTTTCCGAAAACATCGTAGTGTTTATACACCTGCAAGGCGAAAACCGGCGATTTGTATAGTGTCTTGGTTAGATCCCGTCACACTTACACCATAAGCACTCCATTTTGTGAGAGCTCCGGTAGTAAGCGAAAAGCAGGTGGAAGAGCGTGGCCATGTCACCTGTGTCTTAGCAATTGTTAGTAGACTCGAGAAGGATTCCCTCAGTTTTCCGTGAACCCCGTATAGTCTATTTACCTGGACTATATGCATAATAGAACCGAAGTGTGAGCACTAGTTCTAGAGATTTTACGTTGCGTCGGATGTCTCGGAACTTCGAGTGTCATTGCAGGAGTCAGTGTTCCGATAGTAGGCGAAAAGGAAGGAGGAAATGTGTGAGTGCGACCCTATACCACCCGAGAGTGTAACCATAGAGCTCGTGCTCTGTTGACCGTTTAGGATACTATAGCGGAGAGTTTGCAGAAACCGGATGCTCGAAACTTTTGTCAATTGCAAGTGCCATTATTGTCTAGGTACTGAAAGCCCGGAATTCAGGAAGAATACGGAAGAATGGGTATTCTTTACTCACATATACATTCTCAATATGAAAAAGTTCTAATAGTAACATAAGTTTTTGAATAGGCACTGAATTGTGATGAAGTGAGGCTGAAGTGAGGCCAACTGACCAGGAGCGGACCAGGAGCGGACTTCGAAATGACTTCATCCTCGACAGGCGTTTACTCGCGCTGGACAGACCTCACAGACGACGAGTTGAGTGCCTCCAATGTTGAACAGCTCTTGAACACCATACCAGATGACCTTTGGGTTGCTGCTGCATGTGCTGACAGATTTGTAGACGATGTCCAATTACAACGAACATTGTTGCAGATTGGCATTACACGTACACAACCTGTTCTTGAACGTGTCAAGAATCTTCTCCCAAAGCCTCCTACATTGGAAGCTACTGTCAACAATCTCGAGCCTGAAGAGGCTTCCCCCTTCGACTCCTTGTCTGAATACTTCAAAGAATTACCCGTCGACGCGAAGCTGTGTCATATACGCGCCGTTCTACTTGGACGCTTGGACCGCCTGAATACATTCGTCGAAATATGCAGAGACCCTCCTGAAGGCGTCGAAGGAAACGAGACTGAGGAGGAACCAGATGACGCGGAGTGGGAAGACGATCCTTGGGCAGAGAATAACGCAGAGGTTCCTGTGCGACGTACCCTTGCTCATCCTCCGTTCTCTCTCACCGAGTTTCTTACAAACGATTTATCCCAATCTGCGTACCTACTTGCGATACATCAATGGCTAGGAGGGCTTCAAGTGCTAATGGACCGACATGGTTCACATCTTTGGCCCTACCGGTTTGCCGTATTGGACCACATACCGGTATATGCCAACCCTGCGGATTACCGCAAGCTTCTCCCGTCTTGTAATACCGAAACGAATGCTGAAGAGCCCTTTGTTTGGAATGACTGGAGACCTGAACGCGATTGTTCAGAAGTAGCGGAGGTACAGTCCGCTATACAGGCTTCGGACGCTCTCTCGGGCACAGATACATTGCTTAATTCATCTCAAACTGACGTGTCGTTGTGCCATGAGCTCCTTACTTCAGAGCAAGTTTCCTCATGGTACCAGCGCCGTGTTGAGGAAATCATGGCCTCCACCGGAATGCTTGACATTGCTATCGCGATGGTTCAGCATGGCGCCTCTCAAGGTGTACCTCAACTCGATGCCCTTGGTGAAGAACTGAGTCTTCTCTCGAGACTTGTCTATGATGCTTCCCGAGGTCAGGAAGACCATGAGGATTGGACACTGACCCGGTGGCGAGCTATGGATCCTCCTGCCGTAGTACGCGCCTATCTCGCGCATTCGACACCACAAACTCTACCACATGATATTTCTCACTTCGTCATGCCCTATCTCTTTGTTCTAGAATCCCGGGCTGAGCGTGCAGGAAATCCCGACCCATCGATTCTAGCTCGACTTCTGAACGATTATATCCTTGATGCGCCTTTGGAAATGGTAGCGTCCATCTTCGAAGCTTCTAAACCTACGTTGCCCACTCCCCAGAGGATCATTAAGAAGGATGATGACATGGTTAGGCTGGCTCTTGCTTGCCTGTATGGAAATACCCACCTTGATGAATGGCCTACAATGAGTCGCATCTTCGAATGTCTTCCTGTATGGGATCTGGCTAGTGAAGATGATGAAGAAGATGCTACGGATACTACTATTGCTTCATTAGGCGCGTTTGTCGCTCCTTCAACAACTCGTCCACGAGTTACTCCATCTGACCTTCTGGTCTTCTTCCTACCTTTGCCTTATTCTTCTCTTTCTCGAGCACTTGACATTCTCGACGTACATCTAGAGTCAGGCGAAATCCTTGCTCGATGGAGTGTCCCCGCACCTTTAAGGTGGTTTTTGCAGAGCAGTAATGACATCGCAGAGCAGCGCGCTTGGGCAAATAGAATGGCTCGGAGAGCGGGGGGGTCTGATGACCAACTTGATACTCAGGAAGACTGGGAGTGGCTGCTTGAGGATATGCTGAAACTTGCTGGCAAAGGAGATGGCAAGCTCAGAGGTGCTTTTGGACTCCTCTCTCGAGATGAAGTTCTGCGCATATTTTTTGGCGGCTTGTTGAGTTCTGGAAGTGGGTAATCCTTACATTGCGATTAACTTGGGTCTGATGTGTTTTGTCAGAGTTCGACATTGCCAGGAACTTATTGCGCTCGCCAAAGACACGGCCACTCTTCGATACTATAACAATTGAGGATATATGCCTTTCGTCTTCACGCGAATTCTATGACAATGCCAGCTCCGGCAATTACAAGTTCGGTGATATGAAGTTGGCTTATGAATGGTTAGTCTTTCCGCTTGCATTCTTTCATGACTCCTCTGACATCTGATATCCAGTCTTGATGTCCCGCCGGTTTCTGACCGTCTCATCAAGGAAAAAGAATTCATTGAAGCGACTTCTCGTCTATCTTCGTTCAACATTATGTCACGCCCCGGAGTCCCCATTTCCCCGATAGAGATTAGGCTCACTAAGGATCGTCTTTCTCTCGTTTCACGGGTCCTGTCCAGCAACAGCGATGCTTATAGGCATACTGAAGTTATCCTCGATTTGGTATATAAGCTTGGTTTCAGAGATGATGTAGTCGCGGAAGTGAAGACTCTAGCGATGCTTGCCGACACCGCATTACAGACCGAGGACTTTGAACGCGCCTACGAGACCAGCCAACGAATGGTCGACACGGTGCTAAATCTCCGATCATCGCTCATGGGTTTGGACGACCCAAAGGTCCGGGAAGCTAGTGAAGTGTGCTGGGTAGCATGTTTCCAGCTGGGTCGGCAGACCGAGTTCGAGGACACAGATAAGAAATTATCTCTTCTTGGGCGAGCAATCGAAATATGTCCTCCTGACAGAATCCACGACGTTCTGAATGCCTGGCGGAAGCTGGATAAAGTAGACGTTGAGAAGCGTGAGGAGAGACTGGTTCGTCGCCGTAGTGGACTAGTTGAACCCGGACACCAAAAGCGGACCAAGTCGCTTCCGGAGTCTGCTGCCTTTTCTTTGCAAGCGAGGTTGCAAAGTTTCCATATGCCCTCACCTCCTCTACTTAATACGCCTGATGCAAAGGCTCTCGCTAGCAAAACTTTCAAAACCGTTACAGCCAACTTTCCCTTTTCTGTCGGCCATCGTGGACGATCTCAACTCTCACAGCAGGATAGCGAAAGGTCTAGAAGTGGTAGCCGGAGACGTTCAGATGGCGAAGATGTTCAAACGCAAGCATCAAGGGTGTTTTCCAAGGGCATYGGTTGGCTTATTGGAGCAGAGGAAGATGGCTGAGCATCCTCCATTATAGGTGGTCTTTTTCGTACGTATTACAAAACGAATGATAGTACGATGGATATTGCGTATGATATGATACAGAGACGAAAAAGACACTAAGATAGGGAATGGTGGCAGGTACACATTAAAAAGTACGTTAGTAGCCAGAAAAGGAGAGGATGCCTTCGTAAAAGAATAATTAGTTCCTGATCCACGGGATGAGACTACAACAAGATAGTAATAGGTATGTAGAGAAGATTAATAGGACAACAGGTACATAGGAGGAACGAGTGTGAGAAACCAAAATATGAAAAGATAAAAATATACGAAAGATCGACAAAGCAAGGAGTTGGACATGCTAAGAGTTCCCAGATAAATCAAGTAAAATACCACACGGATGTGGACAACGATGCAGATGGAATCATTAGACAGCGCTCCCGAACCGAGACTGACCAGTCCCCGTTCTAGCTCTGGGCCTGTTGACCACGCTGGTAGACTTCTGATCGCTACGCCGTTCAGGACTTTGAGAGCTATCCTGCGAGGGTGACGGACCTCTTCCACATAGCTCACACACACCCTTTTCACTCCGGCCAGCACGCAGTTCTTCGACTTCAGCCTTCAGATCTCTCACCTGACCTTCCAACTCCCATATCTGGCGTTGCCAGGCCCGCTTTGCGGTGACAATCTGATCCTGCAGGGCTCGTATCACAGCAGATTGGTCTTCTGCAGAATCTGATGCAGATGGTTTATGGGAACCAGCTTGTTGTTCAGAACGATTGGAGATTCCAGGGGTGATGGGTGAAATGACAGTGCTGGGGCTTTCGGAGCTGGGAGTATCAGGATCGCAGTCTGAGGTGGGAGACGAAAGTATATGGTCACCAAATTGAGCGCTAAACGTAGACGATATGGGCCGTAGCTTCAAAGATGGAAACTGCGTCACGTTCGGAGGAGCGCTCTTGGTCATCTCAACGAGGCTCATGGGATGCAGATGCGATGCGCCATTGAGATTGAGGGGAGGAGGGGTGCGTTTCGGACTCGGAGAAGGCTTCAGGACTGCAGTGAGTTCGTCTGACTGCTTATCCTCGTAAAGGGAAGGGGAGATTTGTGGTACAGGAATTCTATTAACCTTGGACATTTTGGGAGCAGATTGCTGTGCGTTGAATGCGGCAAAGCCCTCCGAAAGAGACGGCACGGGAGGAGGAGGCGACTTTTCATCTCGAGCGCCATTGAAAAGCCTCATGAAGCCGCTTTTCTTGTGTTTCAGAGACTTTGGCTGTGCTCCACCACTCAAAGCCTGGTTATGCACGATCGCAGGTTCCGAGTCGCGACGCTCGGTCTTGGGCGGAGTACTCCCTACGATACTATTAAGTGCATGTTTGGCTCTAGCACCGGCACTGATTGAGCGCGCCCGAACTCTAGAAGACACGCTATTTGACGGATTCTGACTGTCTTCTGCGAAAGCATAGGCAGTTGTCGCCGATGTCCCAACAGAGCCCTGAGTGCTGTGACTCAATGGATGCGTTTGAGATGTGCTACCGTGAGACCTTTGAGCTCGGGCTTCTTCCAAGGAAATTAGATTGAATGCGGGAGATGCGGCACGTTCTGTCCACCCAGGCAAGTTGGTTGGATGAAGAGGAACCAGTGAAGAGTTTTCACGGTCGCTTCCAGGTAGAGCACTACCACGTACCGACATAGGTGAAGATATTTCTCGACCCTGAGTTATGAAAGCTTGTAGGCGGGGGCTTTGCGGCGTCGATCCTTGAGATGAATCTGCAGTCATTGAAGGTCGCGGAGCAACAGACTTCAGTCCCGAGCTGGAAGAGGAAGATTCCGTGACAGTGATGGAAGAGTCATTGCGAGGTACAGCGGGGAATGTGAACTTGTGACTAGGGCTGTTCTCATGCACGCTGACCAAGTCCGGGTTGGCGTAAGGATGAAGCTCTTCTACAGAATAGGCGAAAGACGGCCGAACTTCGTTACTATCGTTGCCTGAGCTGTGAGTGGCGGACGAGGCACGCGGCATTTGACGGCCATCCCTAATGTCAGTGAAATGGCTCATGGAGCGAGGGCTCGAGGGCTCAAGATGAGGCGAAGGAGGTAGAGAAGGGGACTGTGATCTACTTGCGTCAAACGAGGAGGGTTGACGCGGAGCACCTACGCCGGGCAGAAGTAGAGAAGTTGACGACATACTCGCCTGCGCAAGTGTGCTTGAATGAAGAATAAGCATACTCCAAAAGGCCATAGAGATAGACAACTTACTGAAGTGCTCCACGAGGATAAGTGACTTGCGAAGAGGCAGTATCGAGAGACAACTTTTCCGTTCGTCTAGATCTGCTAGAGTCCCTGCTAGTTCGTCCCTTGCCGCCCGACTTGGGCCCTCCAAACCTAAAATGGCGAGAAGCACCGCCTTTGCCCCGAGTGGACGAGGATAAGATAGACTGTTGGTCCATGTCATCCTCGGACTCATCTTCTTCCTGGAGGGGTTCATCGTCGAGTTCCCAAGGTGCTTTGGAATGAAAACGCATTTTCGGACCGAGAAGACTCATACGAGGCATAGAGGGATCGTCGTCCTCATCAGCAGGATCGGAAGCATGTCGGTCATCATCGTCAAACGAACTTGAGGCAAAAGAAGACGAAGGATCGTCGTCCATATCGAGCATACTTACTGCAAGGTCGTTAAGACGATTACGGTCGTCGCGAGCAGTAGAATGAGCAGTAATAGGAGAAGCGAGATTGCTAGACATGTCTATATCGCCCCTGTGGTGGGCGGGCTGAGGAGAGAGAAAAGCATGACTATAGAGAGAGGGCGTGTCAGAGAACTCGGAAAGAGAGGGAATCCTGGAATGAAGGTCTGCACGAGTAGCTCGTTGGTCAAGAAGATGTCTGAGATGGGCATCATGAGGGTCCAGCGGAGAATTTGGGGACCGCAACATGGGCGGTGGTGGTAGTGGTACAAGGAGAGGCCGAGGAGTACTAGAGCAGCATCAATACATACACAAACTGAGTCTGAGCACCAATTATTATGTCCGGACAAGCCTGAGACTACCGCTCACTTTCTCACTTCTTCGCTTCATCAATTGATAACAGAACATATGACTATATGATATATCTCGGCTTTTTTTGCTACCCTGAAAGAAGACTCATCAACGCTCGCGGCTCCTAACTAGCATAGGAGGAACCGTGAACGCCACGGAGAGCCACTGAGACAATGAACATGGAATCTATCAACGCGGAGCATTTGTGCTGATAAGTAATGTCACCGCAAAGCCGTAAAAGATATATGACCTGCCATTTATTGATGATTGGGCTATACATACTACATGAATTCAAAGCAAAAATTTATGTAGTTAGCCTGGGTTGCCATCACCCACGTGGCTCATCCGGTTCCAACGTTTTTGGAACAAACCTAAGTCTGGCAGAACGTATGGATCCACAGCCAGCTCCCGTATCTCTCAGTTCTTCTTCTAATGGCAGAGTATCCGGAAAACCTTGGAAAACTACAAAATCTGCTACTGTGTACGATCCAATACCCTATTCCATGTGAAATTTTTCCATAACTATTCTTTAGTCGCTCCCATCTTCCAAATGGCGTAAAAACAAAAAGTTGGGCTGCCAGAATGGAGCAGACCAAGAAGGCCTTGGCTATTAAGAAACTCCAAGACGAATTAAAGGATGAAAAACAGGCAGAAATAAAGAGGTCTGTTCAAACCTTTTGTCCTTGCGCCACGGTTTTGACAAATGGTCCGTCTCAGACGCAGAGAAATTACAATGGAGAGGCGGAAGGCTGCCGAGGAAAGGAGACGACTGGAGGAGGATAAAGCCAAGGTGGGTCACTTGTTAGTGATACACCCAACTCCCATTCAATGTTGTACCTTTTGCTCTTACATTAGATGGGAGCACGAAAAGCCGCCAGACTCCGGCGGAAAGCAGGAAGAAGCAAAAAGATCAATGGTTGATGTTTTCACGTTCCACATCTATCTTTCCCGAGGCATCCGTGTAATATATATCGCAATTTAATTGTGTCCAGTAATGTATCAACAGCAAAGATAGGGTATACTATAATGCCCATGTAGTATCCACCTCGCCCTCCTTGACAAATGGCTTGTCCAGACCCGCCACCACGCTTTCGCATAGCGGACAGCTGCTTGCCAACACTTCATCTAATTCCGCTCGTAATTTTTCCACCTTCTTACCGCCATCAGCCCCGGTGGTCCGCCTTCCAACACCTATACCTGGTATCCACGTAGGCGCTGAAACAGCCGCCGCTAATGCGTCAGGGATGATCAGGTCGCGTATCCGGTCTCCAGCAGACAGGATATTACGCCCGAGTAGATTGGCTGCCCGCGTGCTATTTTGTATCGGGTTCGTAAAGTTGGTGGACAGTAGTGTTCGTTGCATTTGCGGTTGACGTCCTTGTCCTTGCACGACGGCGTTCGGACTAATACTAGAAGGATTCGTGATGTTGGCACTTGATATAGGAGTGCCGCTCCCTTTCACCAATTCCGTCTGTAAAGCCAGGATGCGCCGCAGAGAATGAGCTGGAAGATACTCCTTTGCCTGGGAAACCGTCAGAATCGGTGAATGGACAGGATCTGACAAAACTTACCAAACCGATAAGACAATCAGCATGGAAATTGTGTCTACACGGAAACACGTAGAACTGTCTTGTCAAAAGAAGATGTGAACAGACAGCGCACGTCTCTCCAGCATCAATGGTGACGAAACGGTTTCTTAGTGAGGCAATATCTTGTTTGATTGATTCTGCTGTCCGTGTCGCCTCATCCATCTCGTTCTTCAGCATATCAATGTGAGATGAATATCCTTCCAATGCATACGCAATCTCTTCCTTGAAATCATCAATCACGACAAAGTCGGGGAAGAATGGAAGAATGTCTTCAATCTTCAACAGATCGGTGTTTTCCAGGAATCTCATGGCCCTACATCATCGAGCACACAGGAAAATTAATCAGCGCAGCCCATCCCGTCGAATTAAATAGAAAATGTGACCAACGTTTTGATATCCTTCTTATCCTGTACAACATAGCGGGCAATCTTCAGCCACAATTTCTTTCTCAACGGCCGGTCATCCTCGGGCATGTCAGCATTTATCTTGGCCAACTCCAAGTCTCCTTTCTCCAATGCTAAGTCAACACTGTTTTCGTAGAGCCCCATCTTGGAATAAATGTGGACGCATGGTTGTGTCCGTCCTGATTGCTTACACAGCCGTAGTGCATAATCAAGATCATAGTAGGGCTTTCCTGTTACCGGATCACTAGGTGCTGTTGAAAGGAATCGGAGAAGGGGGGCATCATCTGACGGTGCCGAGCCTGATAGCGTCGAGGGCAGGACATAGAATGTGACAAGGAGATTGTGGATGGTGGGAGATACATTGTGCTGCTCAAACACAACATGATTGAGATACCGGATAGCTTGGTTCGGAGATAAAGGATCACGCTGTGTATGTTGCAGCTGTAAAAGAGATGGAATGAGGCGGAGGGGGTCAAGGGAGGGTTGCTTCAGCCAGGAGTCGACCATTTCTTTAGGAGCTTGACGCAAAAGCACAGCTCCAAAACGATAATATAATTCGAGATCTGACTGCACACTATGAATAAGAAGAAAAACATTGCGAGCACGAGCCTACCTGGCGATTGAGGACATCTATGGCTTTGACCCACTCTTCTTCCAGAATCCAGTGCTCGATCACTCGTTTGTGGTCACCTATGACAGTGGCGTAGTGAAGGTACATGTCCGTCCGTCCGTGGCCTTGTATGAGTTCATAAATCGTCTTGGGGTCCAAGTTGCTCTGAAGGAAAATTATGATCGGGGCACATTGTCAGCAAAAAGATACAAGGACCAACCTTATATGTCTCGAAGAAATGCCGCAGATCATCCTCGAGAATGACCCGCTCAGCCTGGAAGTTGTCGACGTCTTGCGACACAGATTCGGAAGCGACAATATCATCCAGCTCATTGCATTTACTGAGATAGAATTCTACAAGCCAGGTAGCAAGCATCATTCGTTGGGTTATATCCTAAGTACTATCTCAGCATTCGGACGAAGCAGCAGCAAGTATCGACTGACCGTTCTTCGCGTTCGTTCTAAGCGCGTTATGAGATATGATCTTAAAGCGTCCCGTTCACCAGCATCAAGGAACTTGAGCACCACTTCCTCAAAGGAGACCGAGCACTGTGCGTAAGATTGTGCGGCTTGAAAGAATCGACCTTCTGCAAAGTAATTGTGTGCCTGAGCACAAAGTACTTGGTTCCGCTGGCTCGCCGTCTATTCAAAATGGGGGGTGTCAGGTATTGAGTATACGCGCCAAAAGAAACCAAACCTTTGCATAGCGAAGAGCAACCTCGAACTCTCCTTTTTCCAGATAGATTTTCCATACATCACGATCCTCATTTCCCACCAGTAGCTCGAAGATGGACTGATCAGTGTAGACCCAATACGTTTTTCGAACGGGGTCTGCAGTGATGCCTCGTACTTGCTCATTAGGTTTCTGACAAGGAATCAAGTAATGTTCGTTTCAAAAGCATCGGTAGCCTTACTAGAGGTAATGGCTCTTCATACGCTAATTTATCATCTAGATGACAGACACCGGTTATTCGGTCTCTGTACAAGATAACAAAGTGGAACTCGGTTAGCGCTATTGAGATCGGAAGCTCCGAGGGATTCCCGGATACAGAGTACGGTAGGACGTCAGCGGCGTCAATGAAATCGTCAGTAGTTGAATTGAAGTTGAGGTTTCCATGATAGACTCCCGGGGCTAAAAGGATAAAATGAAATTTACTATACACGTTCGATTTGTACAAATATATCAATCGCACCTGTCATCCACGCCAATGACCTCGGTAGTGAGAGCGCTTGGTCCGCATTTGGAGTGTAGTAGTGTAGTTCGGAATGTGTTGTGTCACCAGGAAGCTCAAGTATTCCTAGAATTCATAAGCAACGAATTCTAGTCTGACAAAGACAAAATACACACTGGGTGCAGTATCTCTGTAACTGGCGAAGATACCGGTGAAGATACGACCAGCGTCGTCGGACCTCCGGTCGGGAGTGCCAACGAACTGGTATATTCGAGAAGGAGTAGCAACAACCACCAACACTCTCCTGGGGTCTGACGGGGGAAAGAAGTCGTACTTGATGCCAGTTATGGGATGTCTCTCGGGCAACGAGAATACGGATTGCAGGTATCTTTCTTGAGACTTGAAGAAATCTTCCTCAGCGCTCAACACGGCCTCGTAGATAGTTCCATTCCTCGCGCCAACAAGAATCTCCCGTGTCGAAGTAGGCTGAGACGATGATAATAAAGCTGCTTTGTTCCACGCGACACTCTCTATGACCATCTTGAAGCTTTTGAGTTGCCTTGGTTTCTTCCAAGTTCTGAAGAGATACCAATTTTCGCCCTGAGTTGAAGTGATGATGATATGTCGTCCGGAAGGATCCATGAATAGTTTATGCAATGTCATTTCAGTGGGCTTGCGCGGTATCGGTATACGGGTGACTTGAGCTGCATGAGACAACTCAATCAAGATGAGAACATTTGAAGCTAGTCCCATCACCAGCATGTCGGAGCAAACGACCAAAGAAACGAGGGGAGCATTGATTGTACACTGCACCTGTCCAAGGTCGAATATGGGTGCTTGAGAAGCGCTCTGGTCTAAGGCACCTGTCTGGACGCGTTCAAGTAATACTGAGGGCAATAGATACACAGGAACTCACAGGTAATGAAGGTTCCAAGTCAAGGACATCTTCGGGCTGGGAAGGCTCGAATCCTTCATACTGCAGACCAGGAAGCGAGGCAGCGTGACCAGCTTGCGCTGTAGCTGAGTGTTCGACGTCTTGAGAAAGACTAGTCAGATGTTATCGAGAATTACAGAATGAGAAGGTACTGACATTCGTCGAACATGAGTTGCGGCGAATAATACGACGGAGTCAGCACACTTAATTATTCCCGGGCATAGGCGGACACCGTCGAATTATTCCCACGCGTCATTTCCTTATATTTAGCCCCTAGAGAACGAATCCTAGTAATCTATCGCCCATCATGGCACGTCCAATGCCTCGTCTCTTCATTATTCGCCATGGTATGTCGTTGTTGTCTCTAATAGAATCTCTCTTACTAGGTGGCTTCAGGCGAGACTGAGTGGTCTTTGAATGGGTCAGTGCTTTACTTCCAAATGTCGCTGTCTACAAATATTCAATTTTATCCCCAGGAGACACGTTAGTTCTTTTCCAATATATCCGCACACTAAATCAATGTAACGCGCTGTAGACCGGTCGGAGCGACATCCCTTTGACTGCAAGAGGTGAAGAACAGGTAAAGGCACAGGCGGAAGTGTTAGTAGGGGAAGGAAGTATGTAGCATTTCTTTTCTACGTTTATTCATCACGCTCGAACTAATCCAACGTAGGACCCATCGACCCCAAAAACTTATGCACCGTGTTCGTATCTCCTCGTCAAAGGGCTCATAAGACTTTCCACCTTCTCTTCAGCCACGTAGAGACGCCGCACCACAGTACGTCCGATGCGTTAAGTGATTGCGTCATAAGGCTTAGGTCCAATATACAGTCTTAACCGAAGAGGCAAGAGAGTGGGACTACGGTAGGTTTGTCTGGTACCGAAGTTTTATTGCCATCTGAAAAGATGCAGGCGAGTACGAAGGCCTTCTTCCGTCTGAAATCAAAGCGAAACAACCAAATTGGACCATTTGGAAGGATGGGTATGTAGATCAACTTGAGTGATTTGAGGCGCTCACACCAAGTGCAACAACTAGCTGCCCCGGTGGCGAATCCGTAGAACAGATGCAAGACCGAGTTGATTCCATAATAGCTAAAGTCAGTGGTCTTTTCTATAAGCCGACGAAACCTTGATACTGACGATAGATGAAGGTCCGAGAGTATCATAGACAATATCATGAGGAAGGTTTGAACACTCGTGATGTAGTGATTGTGGCCCATGGCCATTTTAGTCGTGTCTTCATTTCACGTTGGATCAATTTCCCTCTTCACCTTGGTACGCTGCTATCGATTGTATATCCAGATTCCTGTTGATTAACGCGATCCAAGGTACTCACTTCAATGTTGAACCTGGAGGTGTAAGTACATGCTCTTACTTTGACGTTCTGCTGGGATTTATTAAGAATTCGAATGCCAGGTCGCAGTGCTCAGTTATAATCACAATTCGTTGAAGGAACCCGCTTTGAATGCTCTCAATTTGTATGCAAATCTTAGATAAGAATTTTACATAGAAGCGTATCAAATTCAAATATGTAGTGCATGTATGTAGAAGAAATTAATACTACCAAGTACATATTCGAGAGGTTTGAGGCCTGCTTGGCCGCTCGGCCGGAGGAGATCAAGGCGTCGGTGATTTGCGACGCGTCGCGTAGTGGAGGTCCTGCCTTGATTGGCTGTTACTTCCCACAGGATTTTGTGACGAGCATCTGAACTTCAGAAGCTCGTCCGTTTTCCACATCTTTCCACATTCTTTTATTATTAATCTCGTGTAATGGCTGAAGTCGACGTGCAGAGCACGAGCTCTGACAAGGACCTCGATTTTGTGGCTGGCAATGTCGAAAATGTCGATGCAGGATCGCAAGGTGAGATATTTTGACCTTCTGTTCGCATGGCGAACACGAGGAACCCTAATTGTGATATCTCATTGTTCTCTAGCTCCTGAGGACGATGTAATGTCACAGCCAGCTGAGCAGACGGAGGTCCCCGCTGAGGATAGCTCAATACAGCCCAATATCCCACCCGAAGTGCCAGTCCCAGTTCCGACAACTACAGATACTCCTAACGAGTCAGGAGCTGCTGAAGACACCGAGAAGGACAAAGAGAAGAGCTCTGTTACTCCAAAAGCGCAGCCCTCTGTGTCAACTAAGCATACTGCTGGCAAAGCTAACGGCGGTCCTACGACTCCCACCGTGAAAAAAGTCGGTCCAACAACGTGTTTGATGTGTACTGTATTGACGTATTCACGCCTCAGATTCTAAGCTCCGGAACTTTCGGTACAGGCTCTGTCAGACCTACTGTTACCAAACCACCACCACCAGCATCCTCAGCTTCTAAAGCTGCCCCTGCGTCTACTCTCAAGAAATCAACCAGTTCTTCCGCTGCCCTCGCTTCCAAACCTACAATGTCCAAGCCTGCCGCTGCACCTGCATCTAGTACTGCTGCTGCTAGACGGGCCTCTCTAGCCAGCGGTAAGCCCTCGGCACCTGTAACTGCAAAGTCGACGTTGTCGTCGTCTGTGAGCGCGAAACCAGCGGCCTCAGCGACGCGTGCATCTGTTGCATCTCCTTCCAATGGCGATGCGAAGACAGCTTCAGGTGCCGCCAGGCCTCGTGCAGCCGTATCAGACCTCGCTGCCAAGAGGCCACCCGCAAGCTCTCGGCCGAGTCTGTCTAGCTCCACAAACAAGCCTCCAGTCGCTTCTGCACCTAAAGTGGCGGCGAGGGCAGCCCCTTCCCCTGCAACGAGGATGTCCCGGTCCACTGCATCAATCTCTTCGATCAAGGAAGTGCGGGACGACGACAAGGTTGTTGGAGAGATGCAGGCTAAGGTAACCTTATTGTCGTATAGACTTCTTTGTTTGTTAATACGTGGTCTACTCATCTAGCTTAAGGAGGCGACGGAAGCCCTGAAAGCCAAGACGGACAGCGTGACTGAGCTAGAAAGTCAGGTTCAACAGCTCAAAACGGCTCTTGAAAGCGCTACAACAGATGTTGAGTCAAAGAATGCTCGATTGGCTGAACTGGAGCAGTCCAAGGTAGCTCTAGAGACAGAGTTGAAGGAAGCGCAAGAGTCACTTTCCAAGTTACAAGCCGAACATCAGGAAGGTGGTTCTTCGTTGGAGGCCGTACAGCAAGAGGTATATATCTATTATATCCAAGTATACTTTTTTCTCAAACAAGTCTCCGTAGCTTGAAGCTGCCAGGGCATCCATCGACTCTCAGAAGGAGCTTGTCGAGACTCTTCAGAGTCAGATACAGTCACTCGAAGCTGAGGTGGCTGCTGCGAAGGAAAATCTCGAGTCTTTGAGGGCATCACATTCAGCAGCAACTTCAGATGCTGCTGCTGCTGCCTCTTTAGAGCATGAAGCTCTTCTCAAGGCTCAAAACGACTTTGCTGCAATCCAGGAGGAAATTACCGCACTGAAGGCTGTGCATGCCTCTGCTTTAAAAGAGGCTTCAGGGAAGGTCCAGGAACTGGAGGAGAAGGCTGGTCGTGTAGAAGCCTTAGAAGCTCAGCTCATAGAGATAAAGGCTGAGAAGGAAGAGAGCGCAACTAAGGTCTCTGAGCTTGAGATTGAGATCCTGGAGTTGAAGGAGGGTCAAGAGTCTGCCGACGACGAGAAGTCGGTTTCTTTGGAGAAGATCAAAGGTCTCGAAGAGGAGCTTTCGAAGGCTGTCGCCGCCACTCAGCAAGCGATCGAGGATGCCAAGGCGAAGGACGCTGAACACGCTGCCCAAGCCGAGGCGGTAAAAGCTACTCATGAAGAAGCACTTCGGGTTGCCGCTGAAGCGCAAGAAAGGACAGTTGCTGAGCTAGATGCGTTAAAGGCTGAATTGGCACAAGCCCTTGCGGACCACGAAGCGACTAAGGCTGATGGTATCGCTGCTTCTGAGAAGCATACACAAGCTCTCCAAGAAGCTGAACAAAGCTATCTCGCTAAGCAGGGCGAACTTTCTGCAGAGATACAAAGAATCACAGCTGAGCTGGAAGTACGTGTTAGATCGTCAGAGCTTGTCACTACACCGCTTATCAATTTATTTAGGGTCAAGAGGCTCAGTATAACGCTAAAGTCGATGCTGTAAAGGCCGAGCATGACAAGTTACTTCAGGAGGCTTTTGAACGCGCTAAGGTGAGTTACACGTTTGTTACGTCGTTGGCTTTTCGTTGATTGACATTATTTGTTCAGTCTGAAGCTGGCGAAATCCACAAGCAAGATTTGTCTGATGTTAGGACGAACTTTGATCAGACTGCTGCACAGTTGAAAGCCAATCATGACTCGACACTTGAGGGTCTCAAGACTGAGCACGCCGAACTTCTTGAGACTCAATCAAAGAATTTCGAGAAACAAATCAACACGCTGTCTTTAGACCTCAAGGCAACTCAGGATGACCTTGCTAAGGCTAAAGCATCTGCAGAGGCTGCCCGAGCTGAAGTGGCGAACCTTACGACTCAGTTGGAGGCGGCTCGTGCTTCTGCAGATGCATCATCTACACCCCCGCCAGAGTTGACAGCTGAGCTTGCCCGCTTAGCGAAGGAGCTCTCCAATGCTAAGGATGATCTTGACGCTGTGACAGACCAACTCAATCTCACTAAAGAATCTATGACCGCGATGTCAGATAATCACGTTAAGGAACTGGAAGAGGCTGCGAAGGTCCGTGCGGAGGAAGTGACCAAGCTCCGCGCTTCTCACGATGCGGAGGTATCTTCTCTTGCCGTGTCGAAATCGGAGCTCCTCATGAGAATATCTGATCTCGAGGGAGAGCTAGCAACCGCGAAGGCAGCCCTTGAAGCGGAGCCGGTTGCCCCTAAGAGTAACGGCACAGTTGCACCTCAGTCACCAGGGGTTTCGAAGGAGGAGCTGCAGCGGATGCATGAGGCACACAATCTCAAGATTCACGATTTACAGGCGGAGCATGAGAAGGCGTTGAGGGCAGTTAAGGAGGAACTGGATGCGGCTTTACAGAAGGCACATGAAGCTGAGGAGAATGTGGCTCGAAAAGCGATGGAACTCCAGTTCATCGAGACAGAAGCTGAGGAAAGCCAAGAGCAAATCACTCGGTATGTGAAGTTCTTTGGACTGAAGGGTTTTCTTGGAAGTATGATTGCGCTGGCCGTGATCCTTGCACTCTTTTAATCTTTCTCTAATCTCTTAACTTATCTCGATGCATAATTTATTGACTTTCTGCGTTGTTTCAAGATACAAGGAAGATATCGAGACATTAACAGAACAGTTGAACAAGTTGAAGGAGGCCGCTACTGCCTGACGATGGAGCATCCGCAGCACTTCATAAATGCCTCGCGATTTTCAGGCTGTGTACACTCTCTGTTCATTCCTCCTACATGCTTCTACAAAGTGTCGCGACTTCTATTGTTGTTTCTCGATCATATATTACAGCTTCCTCATACAGTAAACTCTCGGATTGCTATGCACGTCTAGTTTGGATTCACATTAGCTTCGCCTACATACCCTTCTATGATATTCCAATGTTGTTTTTATACCTACTTAAGTACCTGAACTCGAAGGTGTCAGCGGCGGTGTCAGGTCTGAAAGAGCTGGGTAGGGCAAGGTAACGCCGGATCAGGTGGGCGGAGTCTGGCGCTACTTCACTTTTCTAATGAAAGTGGTTGTACAAGAGAAAAGACAAAAAGAAATGAAGAAAAAGTGAAAGTGAAAGTGAAGAAAGAGAACATAGGATACATACTTGATTGAAGAGAGAAAAAACAGTAATAAGTGGAAGTAGCGGACTTGGCGTACGGTGTGCGGAGGTGTGCGGGCGGCCAACTCCGATCACCCCGGTGCTACGCTGCCCCAATAAATTTATTCGAGACAATATCGTTCGAGTCCTCTTTCAACTCTCATCCTTTTTCTCCTTCACCCCCCATCTTCTCCCTCTCTCCGGTCTGGTCTTTCTTCTAGTCTTGTACAATGGCAATCCAAAAAGAACCTGGTCAAAAGGGCGTCAACTGGTCTAACATTGCTGTTGGTGAGTGTGCTTGCTTGCATGGTTTTAATTTGCCTTGGCTAAACACGACGTCTCATGCAGGTGCGATAATGAACATGGTACTTTAATATCACGCGTCGTGATTGAGCCAAAACTGATAATTATTTTCATGTCTCTTTCTTGTGTTGTATCATTAGTTTGTAAGTGGTATTCTTTCGGTTACCTGCGCATCTTCCGTTCTCATGATGTTTCGCTCGATTCACAGGAGGCATGTATTTTTTCCTTGCATCCATGCTGATAGAAGTGTGCCGACCATGTCTACAGGTCACTACTCTCGGTCAACCGCTGGAAGTGCTCAAGACCCAGATGGCTGCTAATCGGTCTCAGAGCATGTGGCAGGCCTGCAAATCGGTTTGGGCTAGGGGTGGTTTTGTCGGATTCTATCAGGGATTGATTCCTTGGGTACGTGTCGTGTGCTTCTCACCGTCATCTCCACTAACAGCATACTTCTGATTTGCGCAGGCCTGGATTGAGGCATCGACGAAAGGCGGTGTGCTCATGTTCACGGCTTCCGAGGTCGAGACTGCCGGTCTGAACATGGGAATAAACCCTGCTTTTGCTGGGTTGTTGGGCGGAATGTCCGGTGGTGTTGCACAAGCTTACGCGACAATGGGTAGGTTTTCAAATACAGACTTCACTTTTCTCTCTCGCTTTGCGGACGTTCCCCACCAACTCGTTGTGGACCTTCTTTGCTTATCTTCCCCCAGCTTACTATTGTGACTAATTCGACAGGTTTCACGACATGTATGAAAACTGCTGAAATTACGCGTCAAAAGACTGCTGCCTCTGGTGTAAAGCCCCCATCGACATGGGCCCTTTTCGCTGAGATATATCGGAAAGAAGGTCTTGCTGGTGTCAACAAGGGTGTCAATGCTGTTGCAGTCCGACAATGTACTAACTGGGGGTCTCGGTAAGTTCTTCGCCGTGGATCTCAAGTTCGATACTGAGTTGAATTTAGTATGGGCTTTGCTCGTCTTGCTGAGAGCTCTATCCGAAGCATCCGGGGAAAGACTGAAGGTCAGAGTTTGGGTGCCTTCGATAAGATTCTCGCTTCGTCCATAGGTGGTGCTCTTGCCACATGGAATCAACCTATAGAGGTCATTCGTGTAGAGGTATGGATTAATTTTCTTCTATAAATCAAGCAATCACTAAATCTACCATTGTGAAGATGCAATCCATGTCTAAGAATGCTGCTGCTAATGTCAACCGGCCTGCTAAATTGACTATCATGAACACATTAGCATTCATCTACAAGGAGAATGGTATCAAAGGGCTTTACCGTGGTGTCACGCCTCGTATTGGTCTTGGTATCTGGCAAACGGTTTGCATGGTCTCGTTAGCCGACTACGTCAAACTTTGGTAGGTCTAAGGTTGGGATTGAAACGCAAAGATTTACTGACAAGTCTATAGGGTCAAAGGCAAATAAATTTTCTAGTTGGTTAATCGTTAGATTTATAGAATTATACCTGTTTATAGTCCTTTCTATTGGATATAATACACTTTCCTATGAATTCACTGAGTCGGGAGTCGGGACCCTTCTGGACCGACGCCATTGAGTCACGGGACTGAGCGTGCATTGCTTTCCGGGCCGGAAGTAGCCGGGTACCGAACCGTGTCAAAGCTGGGGACCTCTTCTTAAGTAATACGGTGTACCTTCAGTATGAGCTCTCCAGTTGCAGCGAAAGGCCCTCACCCTCTGCTCGCTAAGTATCTTACAGAGCTCGCTGCTCATCCTCTAAGAACAAAAGCGGTCACAGCAAGCGCGTCTGCTCGATTACTGCCTACATTTAAAGTAAACTCATTGTAGTTCAGCAACTCTATGTTTCCTTCAGGAAGTAATTGGCAGCCATCTAGCCGGTACGCCTAGAAAGAGACTTTCGAAAGAAGCACCAGTTGCCTTTCATGTCTTGTCACGGGCGCACGTTGACCTCAAAGCCCTGAAGATGGCTTTGTACGGATTCCTCGTGTCAGCGCCTCTGGGGCATTTCCTTGTAGGGGCCCTGCAGAAAGCTTTTGCAGGAAAGACTGGTACGAGGGCGAAGATTGCGCAAATACTGGCTAGCAATCTGCTCGTTTCACCCATTCAGGCTGTCGGTGTGTATTCTAGATCAATATTCGCCCCCACGTCATGAGTTATTTCGCTAACATTGACGGTTCCCGTTAGCTTACCTCGCTTCTATGGCCGTTATCTCTGGTGCCAAGTCCATGGACGACGTGATTAAGACTGTCAAAGCCGGATTTTTCTCTGTGATTAGGGTGAGTAGCACCTCTAGCATCAAGGCGCTATATTCCAACACTGATGTAATTTACCACAGGTTAGTTGGGTAGTATCTCCACTGTCTATGACAATTGCGCAAAATTACATTCCTTTACATGTAAGACTTCCTTGTACTTTACATCTAGCATAGCTGAATTTTGTCCCTTGCTTAGTTATGGGTGCCTTTCTTCAATGCGGTTCAGTTCGTGCTTGGAGTAAGCTCTAGTCTTATACCCAGAGTATTCCTCATCCTAATCTTGCTATAGACGTATTTCAATGTCCGTGTCAAGAAGTTGCGCATGGCTCAGATGCAGAAGGAGAAAGATGCAGAAAGAGAAAGCGATGAGCCGGGTCCTCATGCACAGAAAGCCGGAAGCCCTTGCTCATCGTCAGACGTCTATCAAGCCGATGAGGCTGGTCGTGTAGAAGCCTTAGAAGCTCAGCTCATAGAGATAAAGGCTGAGAAGGAAGAGAGCGCAACTAAGGTCTCTGAGCTTGAGATTGAGATCCTGGAGTTGAAGGAGGGTCAAGAGTCTGCCGACGACGAGAAGTCGGTTTCTTTGGAGAAGATCAAAGGTCTCGAAGAGGAGCTTTCGAAGGCTGTCGCCGCCACTCAGCAAGCGATCGAGGATGCCAAGGCGAAGGACGCTGAGCACGCTGTCCAAGCCGAGGCGACAAAAGCTACTCATGAAGAAGCACTTCGGGTTGCCGCTGAAGCGCAAGAGAGGACAGTCGCTGAGCTAGATGCGTTAAAGGCTGAATTGGCACAAGCCCTTGCGGACCACGAAGCGACTAAGGCTGATGGTATCGCTGCTTCTGAGAAGCATACACAAGCTCTCCAAGAAGCTGAACAAAGCTATCTCGCTAAGCAGGGCGGACTTTCTGCAGAGATACGAAGAATCACAGCTGAGCTGGAAGTACGTGTTAGATCGTCAGAGCTTGTCACTGCACCGCTTATCAATTTATTCAGGGTCAAGAGGCTCAGTATAACGCTAAAGTCGATGCTGTAAAGGCCGAGCATGACAAGTTACTTCAGGAGGCTTTTGAACGCGCTAAGGCGAGTTACACGTTTGTTACGTCGTTGGCTTTTCGTTGATTGACATCATTTGTTCAGTCTGAAGCTGGCGAAATCCACAAGCAAGATTTGTCTGATGTTAGGACGAACTTTGATCAGACTGCTGCACAGTTGAAAGCCAATCATGACTCGACACTTGAGGGTCTCAAGACTGAGCACGCCGAACTTCTTAAGACTCAATCAAAGAATTTCGAGAAACAAATCAACACGTTGTCTTTAGACCTCAAGGCAACTCAGGATGACCTCGCTAAGGCTAAAGCATCTGCAGAGGCTGCCCGAGCTGAAGTAGCGAACCTTACGACTCAGTTGGAGGCGGCTCGTGCTTTTGCAGATGCATCATCCACACCCCCGCCAGAGTTGACAGCTGAGCTTGCCCGCTTAGCGAAGGAGCTCTCCAATGCTAAGGATGATCTTGACGCTGTGACAGACCAACTCAATCTCACTAAAGAATCTATGACCGCGATGTCAGATAATCACGTTAAGGAACTGGAAGAGGCTGCGAAGGTCCGTGCGGAGGAAGTGACCAAGCTCCGCGCTTCTCACGATGCGGAGGTATCTTCTCTTGCCGTGTCGAAATCGGAGCCCCTCATGAGAATATCTGATCTCGAGGGAGAGCTAGCAATCGCGAAGGCAGCCCTTGAAGCGGAGCCGGTTGCTCCTAAGAGTAACGGCACAGTTGCACAGAAGGCACATGAAGCTGAGGAGAATGTGGCTCGAAAAGCGATGGAAATCCAGTTCTTCGAGACAGAAGCTGAGGAAAGTCAAGAGCAAATCACTCGGTATGTGAAGTTCTTTGGACTGAAGGGTTTTCTTGGAAGTATGATTGCGCTGGCCGTGATCCTTGCACTCTTTTAATCTTTCTCTAATCTCTTAACTTATTTCGATGCATAATTTATTGACTTTCTGCGTTGTTTCAAGATACATCGAGACATTAACAGAACAGCTGAACAAGTTGAAGGAGGCCGCTACTGCCTGACGATGGAGCATCCGCAGCACTTCATGAATGCCTCGCGATTTTCAGGCTGTGTACACTCTCTGTTCATTCCTCCTACATGCTTCTACAAAGTGTCGCGACTTCTATTGTTGTTTCTCGATCTTATATTACAGCTTCCTCATACAGTAAACTCTCGGATTGCTATGCACGTCTAGTTTGGATTCACATTAGCTTCGCCTACATACCCTTCTATGATAGTCCTTTCTATTGGATATAATACACTTTCCTATGAATTCACTGAGTCGGGAGTCGGGACCCTCTGTACCGAGTCACCGAGTCACCGACTGTCACCGATGCCATTGAGTCACGGGACTGAGCGTGCATTGCTTTCCGGGCCGGAAGTAGCCGGGTACCGAACCGTGTCAAAGCTGGGGACCTCTTCTTAAGTAATACGGTGTACCTTCAGTATGAGCTCTCCAGTTGCAGCGAAAGGCCCTCACCCTCTGCTCGCTAAGTATCTTACAGGGCTCGCTACTCATCCTCTAAGAACAAAAGCGGTCACAACAGGTGCGTCTGTTCGATTACTACCTACACTTAAAGTAAACTCATTGTAGTTCAGCAACTCTATGTTTCCTTCAGGAAGTAATTGGCAGCCATCTAGCCGGTACGCCTAGAAAGAGACTTTCGAAAGAAGCACCAGTTGCCTTTCATGTCTTGTCACGGGCGCACGTTGACCTCAAAGCCCTGAAGATGGCTTCGTACGGATTCCTCGTGTCAGCGCCTCTGGGGCATTTCCTTGTAGGGGCCCTGCAGAAAGCTTTTGCAGGAAAGACTGGTACGAGGGCGAAGATTGCGCAAATACTGGCTAGCAATCTGCTCGTTTCACCCATTCAGGCTGTCGGTGTGTATTCTAGATCAATATTCGCCCCCACGTCATGAGTTATTTCGCTAACATTAACGGTTCCTGTTAGCTTACCTCGCTTCTATGGCCGTTATCTCTGGTGCCAAGTCCATGGACGACGTGATTAAGACTGTCAAAGCCGGATTTTTCTCTGTGATTAGGGTGAATAGTACTTCTAGCATCAAGGCGCTATATTCCAACACTGATGTAATTTACCACAGGTTAGTTGGGTAGTATCTCCACTGTCTATGACAATCGCGCAGAATTACATTCCTTTACATGTAAGACCTCCTTGTACTTTACATCCAGCATAGCTGATTTTTGTCCCTTGCTTAGTTATGGGTGCCTTTCTTCAATGCGGTTCAGTTCGTGCTTGGAGTAAGTTTTAGTCTTATACTCAAAAGATTCCTCATCCTAACCTTGCTATTAGACGTATTTCAATGTCCGTGTCAAGAAGTTGCGCATGGCCCAGATGCAGAAAGAGAAGGCTAAACAAGACAATGATGATGCAGATGCAAGAAGAGAAGGCTAAACAGGTCAATGATGATGCACAACAGAGTCGTCAAGCTGAAACATTCTCAGACCCCGCACATTGACCATCACTTTATTAGTTTCTATGATGCTTTGTAATATTAAAAGTATACGCTATCATATCCGTCTGACCCATGTATGTGTACATATTTTAGGACTCATGTACTATTATCATAAACCACTAAGGAAGGTCTATCATCCAAGGAAGGTTCTTGAGAGTAGCGATGCCGCATCCGGTCGGCTTCGCCTGGCGTTGACGATGGCTCCAATACTAGAGTCTCTAAACGCCAGCCTCCGAGAGCATACGTCCCTGGTCTACTTATCCAACTCATTACAACGAAGGAAATCTGTTGTACAGGCTCCAGCGTCCCTCGGTGTGAAAGACGACCGCTGTAAGTTACGGGTAGGAGATCACTGAAAGTATTCTTCAGTGCCCATTCGCTTGAAGAGTAACTGACACTTACGTATGAGGGAGACTTTGAGCTTGATCTCCGCTCAGTCTCAGTATGAAGCGCGACTTCAGCTGCTTCGAGTAATTGCGGACTGTTATAGTGATTGGGGCGCGGCACGGCCTGAAGATAACGAGTCAAATCAGTGAGGATGATAGACTACGAGTGGCATCCTTACCCTTTGGTGAAATCATGGCTCAAACTATTCGCCGCACTGACCGAGACAAGCAAAGGGTTCATCTCTGTATTCCATTCACTATCTCGAATAGCTTGTATGACTTCGGCCCTTTCACGTTGGGTCTCAGCATACATGCTTCGAGTTGGCTTCCCAGTTTCTGCATCGTCTAACGTATCGCGCAGAGCGGCGTGTCCAGCTCCCAGATTGAGATCCGACACAAGAATACTACCGGATCGGCCTTGCGAGGGTATTTCCCAGAAAACCAGAATGTCTAGGGCGTCTGGGTTATATAGCGGAAAGACGTGTGGATATGTGCGGGAAGGGATATGAGGATGTGAAGCGGTAATAGACTTGATAACAGCATGCCGCCTTCCAACTTGAATATAACGACGCATAGCAGTGGTGTCCAAAGCTTTGGAACGTGACGTCTGAGAGAAACTATTAACTAGATATGAAAACACAGGATCTATAGCTTACTTTGATAACGTGACTGGCGCAGACATTTAATGGTGGGGGATCAGTAGGTTGCACAGTCTTTCCACTAGCAACCTCCCCAAGCCTTTGCGAGACAAATTGTAAAGTATCTCGAGAGTCTGAAGCATCCTGCCGAGGCTTAACTCCAAATGCCAATCTATATGACTGGGCTGGTAGCAATGTGCCTCTGGACCGATGTTAGAACAGATACTACATTTGAGAAATACCGAAACTGACAGGTTCTCGGCTGCAGATTGACAGCACCAACTTGGACTTATTACAGACATTTGTGTTAAATGCACCTCAGCAGCTGAGGCCAGATTGAGCAGCTCAAGGTCCAGCAAGAACATCTCTTCAACACTGGGAGAAGGTCGGGCGTGGGCAGCGATCTTGAGAATTGGCCTAACTTCGGACACCTGAGTCACCTTGACCTGCCGGTAAGGTTCCTCTTCGTTCTGTAAAAGTAACCTGATAAATGGCATGTTCCAGTAAAACCTCACTTGCACACACCTCTCGATATACCAAGAGCAGGTTTAACTCTCTTTGACCAGCGTCGGCTGCGTGGAAACCGACAGGTACCTCCAAGTCGTCACCAGGAGAAAGGACCCCTGTGCCAGACAGCGAAACTCTAAATGGTTCTTGTGGTTTAAGAGAATTGTGCGACAGCCAAGTCTCAGAAGAAGGTAAGTCTGCTGTGACACAGAATGTAAGAAGGCAAATACTATCAACCCAATGTCAGATTTACCTGTCAATGAAGCCCGCCCCCCGTCGTTTATCCATATCTCGTCTTCTGATCCAGCTATAATCCACAATTCTCCTATAGATTTGATGCCGGTGTTCGACAGCCACAATTTAAGAGAAACATCTTCTCCCTGACTAAGTAACAACCGTTGGTCATCCACGAAATTTGCTACCAATCGATGTCCAATTTCTCCAACGTCTACTTTGATAAGGACGTCGGCAGCGTAGGTAGGTGTTTGACGCTGTGCAGGCGTGTCATGAAGTCTTCTACCGCGCGAAGCAAGCGACTCCGTAGCAGGTAAAATAGAAAGAAAATCATAGGTTGCATGGGTGATGATCAAGGAAGCAGAGCGTGCTGCTTTAACGGATATAGGGATCTGAAGAGGAGTTCAAAGCGCTGAAAAATGAAGGTCAGAAAGTATAGTACATACAGTCAGAGTTTCTTTAGGGCCAATGATAATATTGTCTATTGTTTCAACCTCGACGAAGGATTTAGAAGATGACGGTTCTCCYCCATCTACCTCCTGAGCTGTGAYGGTGAGATTGGCTAAATTGACCTCTACATTCAAGGGGTTATGCAGCACAAGATCAACCCAGAAGGTTTCTGTAGTGCTCTGGTCAATACGTTGTCACATCAAAGCAAAAAAAAATCAACGATCACCATTCACAAATGCTTTACACTCTTTTGCGAAGCGCGTAGTCATGCCACGTTCCTGACAAAACCTAGTCCAGACCTCCTTCCGCTGATCCCATTCAAAGGGTTCACCTGCGTTGTTATCGCGAGGGAACCTGAGGCGGGTTTGTCGCGAAAGACAGAAAGTAAAGGGCAGCCTAAATTCATTTGAATTGTCCGTGGCCGACGAACTTTTTCGAAAATGCTATAACGTGAATTAGACACAAATGAATATAATTAACACGGATGGCACGCACTTCGAAAGCTACCCTGAAATCTTCTAAGTAGACGCGGTCTATGTCTGATGATGCCAGAGCATCTTCATTAGGATTTACATTGGCTGGCGTGTAAAGGGATGTAGAGTGAGATAGAGTCGAGCCCTTTAGAAGATTGAGGAAGATGCGAACGGCTTCTTTGACATGTCCAGTAGTATAGAGTAAGCGCCCTGCAACTTGTTAAATATCGCATGCGAAGTGCAACATAGATGATCCTACCTAGGGGATGCTCGATACAGGGCATAATTGTACTGAACGCTTCAGAAGTTGTACCTTCTGATTCCCAGAATGATGGAGAAAGCTCCTTCAGAGACTTATTTTGATAGAGCTCATGTGCTCTACGAAGGAAGTACATAGTCAATGGTTTCTAGCAGCTGTCGTCAATATCTCAATGAAACAATTCACACTGAAGACGCACGATGCCACACTTCTCTAATCTGTTCGCTGCGGATAGATACCATAGTGCAGCCCGTCGTCTAGCATGCTTTCTAGCACTGAAGAGGGCGGCCTGAGCAAGCAAAAGTGCAAATGGAGGCTCCTCTGCCTTGAATTATCATCAACTGACATGGTACTGTAACCTGAACACAAGCGGAGACTTACCTTTCCAGCAGCCCAGACCAACCAGCGCTCTCCTTCTAAAATATTGCTAATGAAATCAGAATATCCAATACCAAGTTCCCAGCGTATAGCGTATAACAAAGCTCGCAGTTGCACATGGGCAGGCGGCTCGTCTGTAGAGAGCATGACACTGAGAGCGCTAGAGGCGTGGAGAGAGTGTGTTGGTGACGGTGAAAGGAGTAAAGGTAGAATATCCTAATAATATATCTGAGCAAGATGCAGAAAAAGAGGCAAGTTACATACGGAACCACCCTTTCCTTCCTTTCTCAACGCTTCCCAAACATTCACTGCCAATTTAGTATCACCGAGTATTGTGGCAAACTCTGCAAGACGGCGCTGTTGAGGAGGTGGAGTAGGACCACCCGCTACAGGTGTGGGAGAGCCATTGTATGTGGATGATCGAGCAGGAAGTGAAACACTTGAGGAACTATGTTGATGTGTGGGAGCTGGCGATGGTGAGGGAGAACCAAACAAGCGACGAGTTGAAGAGAAAAGCCGCGACGGCAACCGACGAGTCGACGAAAACTACGATAAATTATGATCAGGAGTGGAGCAAAGTAAAAGGAAATCATACATTCTCGTTCCAGTCTACAACACACTTCTCCATCCATGGTATGAGACTCATAACAAGAAACTCCCGCGTGAACCTGGCTGTGTGCTGAATGTCCTTCTCGTTCATTCGCAAGGTGTTCATCCCTGCGGGAGCGCTCGGCAATGACGGTTGTCCTGGGACAGTGGGTTTGAGTTCCGGAGAGTCGGTAGATGGAGGGGGAAGTCGAGGTTTGATGGTAGGAACGGGAACCGGTGCAGGGGGAGGATTGGGCATATCCAAGGGAAGGAGATAACTATGTAATCCAAATTGCTTCTTGACAGCGTTATATAGGGCTCCTGCCCTGAGGATAGTAAGACTCAGCCATAGAAAATCAGAGAGATATACATACTCCTCGTCTGACAGCATAGAATTTTTAGGATGTATTATGAGCGTATAACGGAGGTGTGTGGAATCAACCCATGATGGAAACTCATTGGAACGGGAGTGCAAGTTCGTAATGACCTGCAATGGATTAGCTGTATTTGTTGAAACAGCCAGAATGACTGCAACACCATAATGAGCCTCGATGAGAGAGCATGAGAGATTACAAACCTGCAGCGGGATGGTTCCATGTCTCTGTTCTAGATGGAACATGGTCACCTTCAATACAGCGCCTGAGCTCATCCCACCAGGGAACCCTTCCAGATTGCTTGTCATCCTGCATCTCCGCTTCCTCCACCCACTGAGCGCACCTGTGGCTAATCCGAGACCCGATCCAGTCGATAGTTCGGACAGCACGCTGCTCTTCATCTTCTCGGCAGGCATTCTCGATTTCTATGAGGTCAGAGAAACGTAGAGCAAAAGATGAATGAGGAACGGAAGTGAGCGAAGTCGTCCGAGTGGTAACTAGAAAGAACAGTCAGACGTTGTCTCTAGGTTATTTGGTGGACGGACCCTGAGGAAGAGGAGAGAATGACTGGAGGATGTCTGGCAGCGGTGGCAATGATGACGCAGCGAGTAGTTCAGTGAGATCTGGAGAAGATATAACGCATATGTGAGGGCTCAACGACGATGGCAGAGCAGGTGCCATGATGGCTAGAGTGCGCCGTCGACGCGTCCGACGTCAAGCGCCCACTCCCACACTGAAAACCTACGCGGTCACGCTGCACTTTGCTCCCATACTTCCATTTCCACACCCTGAATCCTGGAATCGACGGTGAATCGTCTCGAGTTTAGCAGCAAGATCCACGGACTCATTCTAGCAGAAAGTAATTCTCCCTTGCACATTTCTCAAACCAAAACCATGAACCATAGGCAATATATAACTGATACACATACAATATGATACACTAAGCCCCGCTGCAAAACTGTGTCTATGCCGCAGCAATAATAGGTTCGACTATCTCCACTCGACCCTCCTCGGTGTTAAATTTACTATCTACGTCGAGCTGTCGCACTGCAACACCCACAAGCTCGTTCTCATCTACCTCGCTCTCAGTCGCGCTCGTGGTTTCGCTGATTGTACCAGACGATAGCTGAGGTGGACTCGGTCTGCCATCATCATCAAAACCCAATTCTTCTGC
The DNA here is from genome assembly GCA_003987895.1 of Neonothopanus nambi. Classification (NCBI taxonomy): domain Eukaryota; kingdom Fungi; phylum Basidiomycota; class Agaricomycetes; order Agaricales; family Omphalotaceae; genus Neonothopanus; species Neonothopanus nambi. Next base: position 48,954 of record RCHF01000027.1, read on the forward strand.
AGCGCTATATCGATGTTCGGCCTGAGCAAGGGGATCCTGTCGAACGACATCCCATAGCACCTTAAGACCGTCAATACCTCGTTTCCCATGCCTCCACGGACATCCCTGATCGGTCTCGAATAGACTAGTATTATACACCTCCAACGACCAATATCCGCGGAACCCTGTACGGTGGATGAGAGAAGTCATTTGTGTGACAGGGAGAAAACCGAGATAGCCGCTGGGCGGGTTGGCTGGGTCAGAGAAGGGATCGTACGACGACTCAGTAGATGGTTGAGGCGATGAAGACTCAGGCTCGCAAGGGAACACCCTACACGTCCGACTCCATTTCATACGCCTTGGCATCTCACCACCATCCTGGAGTATTTGAGGAGGACGCACGCCGTCTGCGAGCTGATAGATAAATATCTTGTCGCCAGGAATCTCTCTGGCCATTTCGGTCAAATTATCGAGCATCGCCTCAAGTGTCTGCTTGGGACGAATGCAAGTGAATTCACCCGGGTCGCCATATTGGTTCGCTCTGAATGTTATCATCAGAAACATATAGAAGGAGGCTTAGGGATACCCACAAGCTATTAAATGAATCCAGGATAATACCAACGTTTGGTCTGTCAGTTCGTCGAACTACCTCCCACACTTGCATCCAATTGTCCACTACGGTTCCCCATGCCAAAGGCTCGTACCCGACCTTGACATTATATCGCTCTGCAAGAGACCCAAGCTGCCGGAATGCGTCGACCTGTGCGTCGAGATACATCTCCATGCTATAATCATCTGTTATCGGGTATGGCGGGGGGATGTAATTGCTGCAAATGAGCATCAAGTCGCATCCGAGAGCCGGCATGAGTCGAAACCATCGCTCTGCTTCGTGAAGAGCGACGTCTAGCTGTTCCTGGGACCGGAAATTTTCGAAATTACGGAAGGGTTGGAGAACCGGAATTTCTAAGCCAGACGATGTGCATAGCTCTGACAGTGCCCGAGCGCATGCAAGCTCGAGCTCGCTGGAAGCTAGTTCGGAGGTCGCGGGCAAGGACACGACTTCGCGATGTTTACCCTGACGGACTTCGTCCACGAACGTCTCGAAGTCAGGCATGAACATTTCAATACCATCGTAACCAAGTTCAGACGCAACGCGAATCTTTGTTGGAAGGTCATGATAGAGGTTATTGCCAAGCGAAAGCGAAGCAATGGCAAATTTAGGTCTGAGCTCTATAGGCGATGAGGAGCGAGTCTGGTCGGCCGAAGACATGGGAAGGTATTCTGTTCTTTCTCGAAGTCTTGAGGATGGAGGACGTCAGTCACCCACCAGCCTCAGGATTTTCATAGTCAAACTAAATACCTTTTCGATGCTCGGAAGCTCCTTCCACTTGCCACGTACTTATCAAAACTCCATTGGGTGCAATTCACAGTTCTAGTATCACATAATTGACGTGGGTCTACAAACCGATCTTTGGTGCAAACTTGTCGACAATGGTTCGGGTAACCATGTGGCGGAGCATAAAGTCAAGTCTCACTTCTAGCATGTTTACAGGACCCAGGTTGATGAAGTGAACAATCTTCATGGCACAGCAAAGTCGACTAAGTGAAGTTTTCGCTTGGAATTACGATGTCCGAGCCTTCTAGACGAGATGTTACAAGTTCAGTTAGACTTGGCTAACTGCAATCCAGTTGCATGATGGTGTCGCCGTATTTGCCATGCTCATGGTCGGTGCTCTAAGGTCGAATGTCAGAGCTTGCAGTAAATTTCGTTTGAATCCTATGTCTCGATCCATGTGCTCAATATTTCTTCAAGTGCCGCAGTAGTGAAGATCAGTGAATACAAGGGCAATGCTGGATGCTGCTATTGGTATGTGGTACAAAGATTCAATATTCACCAATGAAGCCCTTAGACTTCGAAAGTAACAAAGCGTCCAGGACCCGGGTATATATCTCTTCTTTATGATAATCCATCAATTTGCGTTAGTGGCTTATGTAATGCTGGAATATCAACGGGGAAAGCAAGCTTTGGCCATCCAGTGGCTGTGCTAAATTACCGGGGTCCTAATACATAGTATGCCAAAAGATCTTCATCCGCTTAACTCCTACAGCTAAATGTTCATCTTATAGGTGCTTCCGACGTAACACTTAGACCTCTCTCGCACATGAATGCCCGGGCATGTTCAGAGAGCAACCGAAAAGGCTGTGATCAAGCGGGCTTGGAGCTGCCCGTGGGCCTGCCAGATGCACCAGATCGCAGTCATAGAAATATGCGAGGATTTTATTCTCGAGACAACCGATGATTTGGAATTCTTATGAAATTTGGGGCACCCCAGCAGGGAGGACCCAGGTAAAAATAAGGCGTACGCAATCATCGATCAGTTCGTTCATGCCATTGGATTCATGCCACTGGTATCTCATATTGTCATCTACGCTATTCTTACCCACGCATGCAAACCCGGGGTCGTGAACATGTATCAAGCATACACTGTAGCGTGCCGCATACACTATAGCGTGCCGGCTCAAATTTCGCGCTCGAGTCGGGGAGCTGGTTTGTCGCAATTTACTCGAGGTCGAGGGTAGACATTCTTTGACGCGAAGTCTGGGATGCATCTTTCCGGTTAATACGCTTGAGTGTCATATATATTAGGCACCTCTTTCTCTGTTGGTCAAGCAATACCAAAGCAAAAATGAGCAGCCCATTGACAGCCCTTGCAAACATTATCTCTTCTGGCATCCATGATTTGGAAAATGCCTACGCAAGAGAAGGCCTAACTTACCCATCACTCGAAGACCCATTCCACCCAACGCCTCTGGACGATGATACTCGCTTGATTCACAACAAGCGCTTGATTGTCGCCGCTGCTGCACAAATTATTGCTTCTGTTCGCACACCTAGAGATATTCTCAAGGAATCCGTGGCATCCATGTACACCTCAGCCACCCTCGGTTTTGTCGTTGACATCAATCTACCTGATATCTTGAAAGCAGCAGGACCCAAGGTTTGCCCCTATCTTTCTCTTACTAAGTCTACGTTTATTCAGAATTATACTTCAGGGACTTCACGTCGATGATATTTCCGCCGTCAGTGGAGTCGATCCCTCATATCTAGGTAATCGAGCTCATGCATATCATACCGTAAGGAGAACTAATGAAATCATAGCGCGAGTCCTGCGATACCTGGCGACCAGGCATATCTTTCAAGAAGTCAAGCCAGACACCTTCGCGAACAACCGCATTTCTTCTCTTTTAGCCAACACCAAGACGCTTGAAGCTATCAAAGCCGAGTGAGTACTGTAGGAACGATGTCTCACAAAAATGTTGACTCTCGCTTAGTCCGGAGTCCAAGTATGATGACGCCCCATACGCTGCTAACATGGCATACTAGTAAATCATTTAGACGACTGTCCTTAGGCTCTTGACTCACATAATTTTTTTGCATAGCGCCGAGGAAGGCCTGAAGAGCTCTGTTCACCTCGCAGAGTTTTTGAAGGACCCCACGATTGCTGCCTCTCCCTTTAACATTGCTTTCGCAACGGACGCAACCGCATGGGATTGGTATGGTCATTCCGGCAATGAATGGAGGAACAGACGATTCGCGGCAGTCATGAAAGGCAACTCTAACCGCTTCCCATCCGAAATAATCTCTAGCGGTATGGTCATTATTGAGTGCAGATTTCAGTGCCTTACGAGAATTTCACAGGAATTGACGGAAACAATCTGAAAAGTGACGCCATCGTCGTTGATGTTGGCGGTGGTGTGGGATCTGCCACACTGGGTCTTCACAAGGTTTTCCCCCATCTGCGCTTCGTCGTCCAGGACGTCGATGCACAGATCGTTGCGGCACAAAAGGTTAGTACATTTTTGCTTAGTTCCAACTTGTCGTCTGATTGGATGGACAGTATTGGAAAGAAAACTGTCCTGAAGCCGTTGACCAGGGGCGCGTCAAGCTGCAAGGTAAGGAGTTCCTTTTCAAGTTTGAACTGTGCTAATATGGAGGTTCTAGCTCATTCCTTCTTTAATCCCCAGCCCATCAAAGAAGCAGACGTGTACTTCTTGCGCATCGTCACCCACGACTGGCCTGACTCTGACGTCAGGAAGATCTTGAAGCATTTGAGAGATGTTGCAGGAAAGTCCACCAAACTGGTGCTATACGAAGTCCTGGCGTCGTATACGTGCTCGAACACTTCAAATGAATTCGTCCCATACCCACTCCTCGGTAATCTTGGGATCGCGGGAGGAGGCGTAGACACTGCTGTTGATATGCATGTGAGTGCCTACTTGCTGTCTATAGGCTAAACATCTGACACAACCACAACAAGATGCTTGCTTCTTACAATGGAAAGGAGCGTACTGAGGCAGATTTCAAGAAGTTGGGTCAGGAAACGGGATGGAATCTAGACACCGTGAAGCCTGGTATCCTGGCAGCGCTCATATTCTCGCCTGACTCACCATCGACATAGAGTTCTCAACCTTCTACCTTGTACCTAAAGCAGCATTTGACTTATGTGTATTGATTAAGATCCGCTTCAATGTAAAATAAAGATATGCATCCTAGAGTTATTCTAATGTCGCTCATTCAATTACTTGATGATGAAAAAGTGTTTCTTGCTTGGGAACCGAGAAGGCAGCAGCAACGGTGATAGGATACGAACAGAGTTCTGGTATGGCATAGCAAGATTAGATCTTCGTGTTAGCAACCTACTCAACGTAATTCGTAGTCGCTTTAACAACGAAGGTTCTGAGTCTTTCTGAGTCTACAGTAGGTTTTGTTGCAGTTTGCAATACGTAGGTCTTCTACTCACAATTACCAAGAATTCACCAGGTACTCAAGAGTTCACCAGGTACTCAAGCGTTCAACACAGATACTATCGTGTCACATTTTCATACAGTGATCAATGCTACTGAAATATTGTACAGTGTAATCGATGATACTACATGATGTCAGATATTTATCTAAGGGAAAACGATAACATTTCGGAAACGAGCCGTGTTTTTCATGACACCCTCGTACGCCGTCTCGAATTCCGACAGGCTAAATGTCTTCACCATAGCTTTTACACCAGCAGCAGAGGAGTAGCTGATACACCTCTCGGTATCCGGTGAACAACCGCACGCGAAGCCTCGTAAGGTACAACGCTTCATATTGAAAAATAAGTTTTGCACCTCAATCGGACCATCCATGGCTGCGGATACAAGAGTAATAGTACCTGAATAGATATAGATTAGCCTTGCATCTCTTTGAAAACAGAGAATTGCCCACCATTGGTGCCAACTGCAAGAATAAGAGCGCTGATAAGTTTGGATTGCGGCGCAGTGCAAACTATGAGTTGAGCGCCTCCAAGACTTTGTATGTATTCGACAACGTTGGTGGTACTCGAGTCAACATACTCGTAAGCACCGAGGGACAAGGCAAGGTCGCGCTTGGAAGAACCAGAAGATATCGCATATACCTTCATTCCAAGCTTGGAAGCATACTGAGATGGACAGACAGTATTAAGCGAGCAGGAAGCACAGCATGATGTCACTACCTTACCTGGACAGCGAGATGCCCCAAACCTCCGATACCTTGGACCAAGCAAATGTCACCGGGATTCCACTTCGAAGTTCGGATAGCGTCGAACACGGTGGCTCCAGCGCAGCAAAGTGGGGCAAGTTCGGCATACGATGAATTCTTAAGCACATCCTCGGGAAGACTTATCACAGCTTGGAGCGCGACTTGAACAATCAAGCAAACATCGGGGGAATCAATTGAGCTCACCAGTCTCCGGGGCATAGATATATTCGGCCATGCCGCCATCAAACATGAACCCAGTATACGCAACGGTCTTGCAGGACCAGAATTCGCCTTTTCTGCAAAGATCACAGCTCTTACAGTAGCCACCATTCCAGCCTACGCCGACTAAAGCACCATCAACAAATCGGCCCTCTACACCTGGTGCATTCTTCAAAGAAGAACCGGCGCTTACAACTCGACCAATGACTTCGTGACCGGGGATGCGAGGGTATTGCAGTCCAGGCCACTTTCCCTCTTTTACCAGGTGGTCAGAGAAGCATATGCCGGAGGCATGAACACGAATGAGAACTTCATTCGGCCCTGGCTCACGCAAGGGCAGGTCGACGATCTTCCAAGGGGCATTGGGCTGAGTGCATTGCACTAGAACGAAACAATATAAATTAATTTGAAAATAAACGAAAATACGGAAAAAGAGTACCAGCTTTGTATGTTTTTGGGAGAGCAGACATGGTGACCTGAATGAAGAAGACTTGGCTTGAAGAGGCGCTGACTTGTGAACATTTTATAGATGTTGAGTGAGCTGGTTCGAGCCAGAAAGATAGCCGAAATAAGTAGTCGGCGATCGCCGTTTTCAATTCGTTACACTTGGACCAGGGTAGATATGTAATGATAATTAATGATTCTCAAACGATGCTGAATGTGCCGTCGGTTTATGTCTACATATTATTATTACAATGGAGGGGTCGCTAGGACTAACCAAAAAACGTTTGCAACATGCCTATCGTTGAAAGCAAAGGCAGCAAAGTTCTCGTGTCTGGCGCGAATGGTTATATCGCTGGTAAGCATATTTCTGTGAAGCAAAAAGCTACTCCACGTTAGATCTCATCAGTGAGCTTTGCAAGTTTGGGTAGTACGTACCCTCTTGGAGAAGGGCTACGCCGTGCGCGGTACGATCCGTGCGGAGAGCAAGGGCACTTATCTGAAGAAGATCTTTGCGGACTATGGCGACAAGTTTGAACTCGTGGTCGTTCCAGATATTACCAAGGTATTTGAATTCTAACAGTGTCTTGACAATTTGTTCATTGACGGTATCAATTCTAGGAAGGTGCTTTCGACGAGGCTGTCAAAGGTGTTGACGCTATCGAGCATACAGCTTCACCGTTCCACTTCAAGGTCGAAGATCCTTCGCGTGAGTCTTACAGGGCTGATATCGTTTTCATCACCACAAAGCTAACCATATCCTCATAGAACTCATCGACCCTGCCGTCAAAGGCACTCTTGGTGTCCTGGAGAGTGCCCTAAAGCATGGATCAACTGTACGCCGTGTAGTCATAACATCTTCTTGTGCTGCCATCGCCCAGGCTGGGGATGTCGAGCCAAGGTTTGCGGATGAGAACAACTGGAACGATGAAGCCGTTGAATTTGTAGAAAGGGATGGGGCCAAATCCTCGCCAGCACACATGTACCGGGCAAGCAAAACATTGGCAGAGCGAGGTGAGGTCTTCACCTACCATAGCTTAGACTTTTCTGACGTGATTGTACTATGTAGCTGCTTGGGAATTCTACAGGAAGCATCAATCTGAAATCCGCTGGGACCTTGTTGTCCTCAACCCGCCCTTGGTTAATTTCAAATATGATAGTCCCTATCACAATCTCACACCTGTCCTCATTACAGGTTCTTGGTCCCGTTATTCATGAAGTCGATTCTCCCGATTCACTGAACACTTCCATGTTCGACTTCTACAGCACTGTCGTACTGGGTAAGAAAGATCCCAGCTTGCTGTACACCGGCATCTGTTACATCGATGTGCGTGATCTGGCCGAAGCACACGTACTCTCTTTGGAAAAGGAGGATGTAAAAGGTCAGAGGATTATCGTCAGCGCAGGTATTTCATTCCACATGCTCGGTACTTCGAATACTCATTAACTATACCCCTTCTGGAATTTTAGGCACATACGTTTGGCAGCAGTTCAGTACGTTCGACTCTATGTAACTTATCTCTTTATCTTTGCTGACGGGCTATCGATATTCGTATAGTCGATGTGGCCAACTCTCTCTCTCCTTCTCCCATTCCTTCACATCCCAGCCTGCCTAAAGGCATACCAGGCAAGAAATTTGTAGATATGTGCGTTTTCGACCCCTCGAAAGGACAGAAAATGTTTGGCATCAAGTATCGTTTGATGGAGGATGTAACCCGAGACTCGTTGGCAGATTTTGAGAAAAGGGGCTGGTAAAGGAATGTCCACAAGCAGTTTACAACCACTGCCAGACGATTCCGAAGATCATCAAGAACACATGTGTATAAAACAATAAACGATCGCAACTTGTCTGCTCTACTACGACTTTTCTTTTGATGCTTGTTACCGGTACCTTCTCCACTGCAGTGCCCGATGTTAGATGGATGATAAATACAACTTTGATCATTTCCAGAATCCTCTAGTATTGATTGTAGTCCGGAGGAGTGATTTGTTGGGCTCTGTAGCCTCCGCATCATGGCATGTATTGTGGTCTGAAACTCTTCGTCAGTTCTTATCATGGAGATCGGAGCTGAGCCTAGCCGAACTGGCTCGCTCCAGAATCCCTTTATTGTACGGCTAAATATTGTGACGGTGACTGCGTCAGAGGGCTACTCATGGACTTGTATTCTGTCTTTGTGGCACGGAGCTTCTGCGGCCTGTGGCGCCCCATTTTCTCATAAATATAACTAATCTACATCAGATCAAGAACTTCTAACTCTACGAATTCGCTGCGTACACTTCGATATAGTACGTACTCAGTACTCACTGAATGAAACCCTGCTCCTTCCATTGCTGAATATACTTGGACCACAAACTCCTGTCAAGCGGGGGACACTTTCGGAGGCTTTCAGATGCTTGTAAAGTTTGGGTGATGTCCAGAATAGGACTCAAATCTTCGTTAGAAGAACCATCTTGCTGATCGATGAAAGATTCCTGGATGTATGCTTCTATAGCATGACAGGGATTACCATCGTCAGTCATGATAGCTGTCCACCAGTCGGTGGGAGTTGCAGGGACGACAGAAAAGCCGAGCGATTGTAAATGGTGCATGATGTCCGTATACGTGATGGGAACGGGACTGACGATGTGATGAACCAATGTACCGGAATTAGGTGTTTGCCTATCAACTTGGAGAGCGAGCTCGACCGTAGAGGCAGCGACAGTATCAACCGGAACCCAGTCCACTAACATCGACACGTCAGGGAACTTGCCGATACGTAAGCTACCAGCAATCATAATGGGGTTCATTTCTTGAACCTGAGTAGCGTAAGTGAATAAGAAGAACGTGAATCTTGTAATCGAGATCGAAACATTACCTTCCAGAATCCTGAAGTTGTATCGCCAGTAATCTGACCAATCCGAGCAATAGCACAGGAAATGTTGAGCATAGAAGCTGCAGCATCTACTACGTATTCAGCGACGAATTTTGATTCACTGTAGCCATGCGGAGAGACTGGAAGCGCGCCCTGCTTGACCCAGGGTGCAAATGTCTCAGGAACCGGCTTCACGCTACTTTCCATGACGGTGCCAATGCTGGAGATGAAGTAGAATACTTTGGGGCGCATGAAACCGGCGAGCATGAGTAACTGAGTGGTACCTGGCAGGACAATTCAAATCAGTAGTGTACAACGTCCGATGGCTAATGGTCCATACCTTCCAAACAGTCTTCGAAGCTTTGAGCAACCTGATTAAAGTCCATCTTCCATCCTGTATGTATGATCGTAGTCAAGCCTCGAGCAAGAGATATGTATTCCTTGGGGTCAATCTGTGGCTTTGAGAGATCGAAAGGTACCACGACCAGTCGCTGATCCAGATCCAAAGCAAGCCTTCCGGGTTGAGCTAGCTGCGCTTCCCGCCATTGCCCCATCTGTTTTTCAAGTTCGAAAAGAGAAACGCGAGCTGCAGCCTTTGATAGYTTGTCATACACATTCTGCACGCTAGAGCCGCGCGCGAGGCACACTATCTTGGCGACATCGGGGGAATCCARCAACGTCTTCACTTGCCAGATTCCAAGAGATCCTGTTGCACCAACAACGGCTACAGTTCTCTTTACCGGCGCTGGGATGCTTCGCGTTGTCTCCTGGCTCGCAGATATGAGTGGGGCGGAATGCCGGAGAACCAACAGTTGCCGCTCAAGTAAAGTTTGCAGTACACTCTCCCTGCTTTGCGAACTAGGCGAAAGGGATCCACCATGAGTTTCTCTATGTTGGAAGCCAATGAGCTCGCTGATAGCAGATGTGAGTTGCCAGACCGAGAAGTTTTGATACACGAAATTGTGAGATAGTGGTATCCTGAAGTCTCGGGATAGTCGATTTCTGAGTGCCATGGCAGTAACAGAATCTAGTCCAACGTTGAAGAGATTGTCCTCGACGCCATATGCCTTCTTGCCCTCAAGGAGTTCACCGAGAATGTTCTCGACGCGCTCCTGTACCATGTCACGAGTCAAAGATGGGTCTGAATTTGCCAAATTGGTTGAAGGAGCACTTCCTTCCGTAAACTGCTCGTAAAGAGCCTCAAGTTCTTCTTTGAACACCTGAGTTGAATCGTGTCAGTCGAACGTTTCTCTAACGAATGATATTTTATCACTCACTTCTACAACCTTGGGGCGGATGAAGTTTCCTGGAATCAACTATTACTAAAGGCTAGCTCTGAAGTTTCACAAAACATACCCTTGTTGGTCGTTGGAATTCGTTTAGAATACCCTATAGGCAGTATGAGCATCATTTCATCCATGATTCTCGAGTGTTTGGGGGCGTCTGCATTGGCAACTCTGATAGCTTCGCGACATATCTTCGCGCGTACTTCCTCCGTATATACAGAAGCCTTCTCGGGGTGTAATTGAATAATTGCGGCATTAACTGGACGCCGATGGCCGACAACTACCATTCTATCGATGATTTCGCATGAACGGCAACTCTCTTCCATGGGAATGGGATTCGTTTTCTCTCCTGTGAGGATAGTGATTGAGAACGAAGTTGCAGGACATTATCATTGGGGGCCTACCGCTATCGTGCACAAGGATATCATCTTCTCTAAAGAGCAGCTTGTACCACCCGGATCCTGGGGGCGATTCCTCAACCACGTCCCCAGTATTCCATGTTTCTTGGCCTTTCAAGACGTGCGGAGCTAGACGAGGGTCGCTAGGGTGCATATGGACCTCAAAAAGACTACGAGTATCTGCCGGATCTTCGTTTGTAATTGGTTTGAAGATCAGCGATGAATGAGGCATTGGTCTCAAAAGTTTCCATGAGGCGGTATCGCCAGCACGGGGACGCTCGTGTGATCCGACCATCATATGTCCAGCCTCAGTGCTGCCGTAGACATACTTCATATTGACCCCATGAGATACCAAATAGTTTGCTAAGTGATCAGGACAATGGGCTCCGCCGACTGTAAGAGTTTGATGTTATCAGACGGTATGACAAGATTGAGATGGTTGACCACTAACCCAGCAGTACTCGTAACTTGGTCAAAATCTCAAGATGATTGATAGCACCCTCAACCAAGTCTCGGAGACAGGAAGCAACTTGCTCCAGTAGGGAGGGAACCATGACACAGGTAGTGACATCCGCCAAACGAAGAGAGTTAACGACATCAAGGGGAGATGGTGGCCAGGACTTGGCAAGAGGAAAAATTACAGTCGAACCAGCACAGATTGTTCCACCTAGGCCAAGGGTTATACCCATGGAATGGAATCTGTTCACAAAATTGATTAGAGAAAATGGGATACGGGGAATACGGAGAAACTCACAGGGGTCCCAGACATAAAAACCGGTTATTCGGTTGTGTAAAAGCAGACCATCCACCACTAGTATAATGAACTTGGCTGTTAGCCAAAAAGCTGGTGTTGGACCAGAGAACTGGAATTTGAGGAATTTGAGAAAGTGAGATTTGCGTTCGCAAAAGGAGACAAACCTGGCTTGGGGAAAGAGGTCGAGCCGGAGCTATGAAGAATGATGGGAATTTCGGGAGATGTAGGATGCAAAGGTCCTGGCTGTTTTTTATTTCTGTTATGCAGATCAATCATTTCACGCTGACGAACGTATGAAGGTGTCTCAAGCGCAAAAGCTTTGACCGAGCATGCAGCAGCGGCAGCGACACAGGCAGAAGCGTAAGTAGTGTCATATAAGAAGGCGGAGACATTACAAGATTTCAGAAGATGCGTCAAAGCTGGTTCTGAATTCTAACGAATATTTCAACACGAAACGACAGAGATGATGGTTGAGGAGAAGGCTCACGGCTGGAGATAAGAGAAAAATCGTAGCGTTAAGTTTAAGGACCGCCATGATTGTTACAGCAAGGTTGAGTCCCGTATCGCTCAAGACAGCGATTACTGGATGATTCCGTTCGGCATCGTCTGTAGTCAAGAGCGGAGATAGGCTCTGATACCACTTGCTTGCTGTGGCATCTACGAGAGTTGCGAAGTCGCGGTAAGTCACCTCGACGTAGGATTGCGAGACATCGGGGAAAACGGAGAAGACGCGAGAGGAAACAACAGGATCTGTAGCTTGCTTGTCAAGGATAGCGGTCAGAGTAGGAGTGTCTGACAATGACTGAGGGGCAAACTCGAAGATAGACATCTCGCAGCGGTCCATGAAAGACTGTAAAGTTGCTTATCCACAATGCTACCTGAGGCAATCATTATATTGCAATTGCACCCTCCAGAGATCCGTTTGATCTAATGAATCAAGATCATAATCCGACATGATACCGACACAGGTAAAGCGGGGACCGTAATTTGAGAATTTTACCTACGCAAAAATATATTATCCCAAACTTTACGCGTTGGCAGTGAAGTTTTCACCTGGGTCCAATGTATAAATCGGGAAAAAAAGTTGAGTTGAGCTGACCGAGCCAGGTCCAACATGAGATAGTAAGAACTGCCTTGATTGCCAGTCAAATCGGAAATATTTCCTGCCCAGCCGATGATAAATGGTGCAGAACGATGACTGACGGTACCCAACGAGTGCTGGAACGAGTGCTGGAACATTGTTTACATAAGGTAGCTGGTCCAAGCGAATGTTCGGGTTTCTCAGTCAAGCAACCCAAATCGAACTGATGGTGCCGTGACCCCGAGTGTTCTGACTTGTCGGCGCCCTCTCCTTTGCTTTTTTACCTTGGTCCAGCGTTTTAGTAGCTCCATCTGCTGGTTCATTCTCATCTCGTACAGCCTGGATCGGGTTAACATTTCTCTAGACTTTCCCTCACTTCAGACTTATATTCACTTAAAATTACAATAAATGTCGCTCACTCGCAGATTTCAAGCCATCGCTCATCATGTCTTCCGCCTATGTCAAGCCGCTCATCACTGATTAGTGAGCTTCTCCTAGTTAACTCTCCGACTTCTTGCTGACAATGCGGACAGTGTCAATGCCTCTCTGCCAAATGCCGATGGTGTAACCACCATTCCATCGTACCCCGACATTCTGAATGGTACTCACTGCGAGAACCCAATTCTCCCGAACTATGAACGTAAATCGGAAGTAGACGTTCTTATCGTCGGCGGTATGATGTAGTGGCTCCTTTGTCACAATGCAACGAGCTGACAGTACTTTCTACTAGGTGGACCTGTTGGCCTTATGTGCGCGGCATATCTTTGCAGACAAGGAATCTCAGTTAGAATTCTGGATAAAGCTCCTCATCCATTAGTCGTAGGCCGTGCTGACGGTCTTCAGCCACGAGTCGTGGAGGTCTTCCGCCAACTCAAGCTCGTAGACGAAGTGACCCCTCTCGGCCCGGGTATTAATCACACTATTGTATACAAGGACGGGCAGCTGAAAATCTTTGTTGAAAGCCACCGCGCGTCTGTCGACGAATGTCGCTACCGCGGTTTGCATGTCGTCACTCAAACAGAGATTGAGCAGATGTTGATACGGTTTGTGCGCTTAACAAAATAAATAGGACTACAACTGAAAAATACTCAACAGTGACCTCCTTCGCCATGATATCGTCGTTGAGCGACCGTCGACGGTGACATCTTACACCTTTGATGAGGCTGCTGGACCGGAAGTGACCCACCCCATTCGCGCCAATGTCACGACACAGGGTGCTGAAAACACCTCCGAAGTCATTTCTGCTCGTTTCATGGTGGGCGCTGACGGTGCCCACAGTATGATTCGGAAATCGCTTCCGATCGAGTTCAAGGGTATTACAACCGACCTTCATTGGGGAATCATCGATGCTGTGTTCGAAACTAACTTCCCCCACAAGTGGATCTTTGGGTACGTCTTAAACCCTCTCAATCGGATTGGTACTCAAGGACGGTTGCAGAACTGTGTTGAACTCTGAACATGGTGGCGTGCTTATTATTCCTCGAGAACGTGATATGGCCCGACTTTACGTTCAGCTCAATCCGGAGCCCGGACAAGCCTTCGATAAGTCCAAAGTAAGCTATCTAGCATCGTGATATTATCATCGGAGTTGACCATCTGTGTAGTGGGGACCCGACGAATGTATGAAACAGATAAACAAGATCTTCGCTCCCTATTACGTGAAATATGCAGGACCTATTGATTGGGTAAGACTACCACCTCTTCATGATGCACAGTCGACTTACACTGCTTCACTTCTGTCAGTTCACGATCTTGACAAGTAAGTAGCTAATTTAATCATTGATAAGCGGAAATCAACCGAATATGTGCTGCAGTCAACGAACGTGTCGCAAGTTCATTTACCTATAAGGACAGAATTTTCTTGTCTGGCGATTCATGGTTTGTGTTGCCCTTCCAGATGCCGAATGTAATGCTTACAAAGATCTTAGCCATGTCCACAGCGCCAAGGGTGCATTCGGTCTCAACACCGGAGTCATGGACGCGCAAAACCTTGCTTGGAAGCTGGGAGCATTGGTCAAAGGCATTGCCAAGCCTGGTCTTCTCTCTACATATGACTTCGAGCGACGAGAGAACGCGCTCCGCGCCGTTCGCACTTCCGCCCGGTACCTCCGCTTTGTCGGCAACTGTACATTCCGTAATCTCGATGGCTCAGAGATGGAGTCTGACGTTACCGAAAACTCCGTGGCGAAGCTTCCGGGTGAAGATCCTCATATCGCATTCTTCAGGCAATTTGCCAAAGAGAACACTCGTTTCCTCATTGGCTTGGACATCGACTACGCTCCTAATATTGTGAATCAGACGGTTGAAGGCCTTACCGGCATCCGGCACGGCTACAGAGCTCCGGATCCACGAGTTTCTTTGTCGAGGGACTCTGTAGGTCGTTTGTACGACTCCCTGGGGCGACCGGATCAGTTCACTTTGGTGATCTTTGGCAGCGACCTTACAGAGCCTACTCTTACCGCTCCGCTGGAGGCCTTTGATAAGTACCTGGCCTCACCCGAATCATTCTATCACAAATACTCTCATGTCGATCTGTTCCACCTTGTGGTTGTCGTGCGGGATCTCCCTTCAAAGGCTGAGGCTCGGATGAAACAGTTCCCCTTCCTCCAGAAGAAGGCCCACTTGGTGCTTGATGATCAGCTCCCTCCTGGTATTTATGGCTGTGATGCTCACACCATGTATGGGGTTGACCACAAGCAAGGAGGTATCGCCGTTCTTCGTCCGGATACGTTCGTAGGAACCGGTGTGTACACCAAGGACTTCTTGAAATTGGAATCCTATTTCTCTAGCTTCCTCATTTGAGAACCTTTTTTGCTATATATACATATATGCTATATCTACACTTCATTTCTTGGTGGTTAGTCAGAAGAATAAAAACGAAATCATTAGTATCCTATATGAACCTCCCTAAATATACTAGTCTACAACTGAAGGAAGGATTTGAGTACTTGAGTACTAGCTCTACCCCCTACACATCGTATGGATTCCGCTTTAAATCTCGCTGTTTCAGTTAAGAAGTGATAAACTGGTATCGATTGAAGCTGTATGTCACAAAATACACTTGAGTTCGCTTTTAAGAGCAGATCCGGACTAAAAGAAGAGACGTATATAGGTATGCAGAATGAATGAGCCTTATTGTAGAACTACTGCTGAACTTCAACCTCCTGTTTCTGAAGCACCAAATCAGTACCGGTGACACGCTTCCACACATCCTGTACATCCTCAACAACAGTCTCGAAGTGGGAAGTTGCATCATAAGAACGTGTGATGAAGATGTTGTCGCTTTCGCCAGTCGACGTAGGAGTGTACAGAGGTGCGATAGAGACAAACCTGGAAAACGATGAGATATGTAAGAAAAAAGGAGTTACAACACTGACTTGTCATGGATCGGCCCAAGAAGTTTAAGAGCAGGAGCGATCTCGAGTTCGGGCTTGTCGGTCTCAACAATGGTGGACACTATGGCAATGTAAATGTCCTTGGCACACACGTTGTGTGTAGAAGAAACCATTGCAATGTAGATATCTGCAAGACATTGTCAACAGACGCGAAGTACTTGCTCAGCTATACGCACCATTCCGTCGATTGACCTGATTCTGCGGAATAATAATCTGACAACTATCCGAGTCTTCAGTTTCCGGAATGGGGTGCTTGAGGATGCAGATTGCCCTGATAACCTTGCCTTCCTCCACGACCCTCACTTTACCTTCAGTAGCCTTACCAGCGCCGAAGTAGCTCGGGTCTCCAATGACCTGCTTCGCTTTCACAGTCTCATTGCCGCTTCTCGCACCAACGAACTTGCCATCTGCATCGGTGACAATCTCATCAATGGGTTTGTCTAACATGTATGTACCGCCATAGATGGCACTGAGACGAGCAAAGGACTGCGGAAGTTCTCCAAGACCATAGAGAGGATAGATGTAAGGTGATTTGCCGTAACGAGCCATGGATGACGTGTAGAGAACGATTCTATCATAAGTGGGCCGTGCAGGTTTCGTGATATAGCTAAAGTACATCATCAGTGGCAGAACATGTTTCAAAATTCAAAGAAGGCTCACTCATCGTCAAGATAAAGTGCCATGGCATGCCCGATGAAATCTTGAGTACCAGGCTCTAAGCCAAACTTCTCGTAAACGGTCTTCATACTGTCCTTATCGAGGTTGATCCCTGAAACAAAACGTAAACACGTTAAGATCTGTCTCCTTATACGGTAGCAGATGAAATATACCCTGATGGGTGGAAGGATCGTTGTCTTTCCAGTTTTGCAAGAATTCAAAGAATTTCTTAGCACGCCTCTTCTCAAAGAGGCCCATCAAAGGACTCTTTACAGCCTCCATCTCCGTACTGGGTACCTTGGAGATCTTTCCATCGCGGTAGACGAAGCTGCCGGCGATTTGCTTGAACTCGAGGTAACGGGTGACTTCGGTGTGGACAAGAATCTTGGTAAGCTCTCCGGACGCTATGATGAACTTCGGAATGAGATCGACAGCGTAGTCACGATCACGACCGAGCTCGGTAGGGGGAGCCTGGTCTGGGCGGAACTTGCGGTATAGCTATAACAAGCTAGTTAGGGCTTCTACGACATTCTGAGAAGAGTAATTGATACCTGAGTCAAGTTCAGACTAGCACTGTCACCACCGTAGTAGTCATTTCTGTCCATATGCAGGACCTTTTTCCCCTCTTTTGAAAGCAGCCCCGAGAGGATACATTCCGTCAAGCCAGTCCCGAGCACGATGACCTGGTACGAAGAGGTTAAAGAAGAAATAAAGAGCGTCGAGCGAACATACGTCGTATTCTTCATCCATGGTGAACTGTTCGTTGCAGTAGTAGTAGTCAGGGTTGGTTGCCGCTAAACACTTGCTTATTATACCCTCTTTATCGATTCACTAGACACGTGGCTCAACTCCGTCATCACAATCCCAGCCGGCAGCACGAATTCAATTTCTTGGAATTAAATAACAGTTACTTAGATATACTTGACGCTATAAGGTACTATGGATCGATACAATATATACTCGAGACATGGTTCTCCAGCAGTGGAGAACAGCAGCAAAAAAAGTCAACATCAGCCAACTCTCAGTCTTAAGAAACAGAAGCGCTCAGCGGTGGCAAGGGTTTCTCAGGTCGTGTCTTCAATCCTGCCAACTTTGCTCCGACTTCCAACATCGTTATCGTCGTCGGGAATGAATTTACGTTTCGCCTTTGGCGGTCCGCTCACATTCTCCAATGATGCACGCAAAGAGTCTGGCTTGTCTGGTTGTGGTGTCGCTGTTTGCTCCTTCTTGACGAGAGCCTGCACAAGCCCTGCCTTCTTGATCCTCTTGGCAAGAGAATGGATGCCTACAAAAAGAGAACAGGGTCAGTTTTAGGAAAGAAGTCAGTGCTAGAAAAGCATTACTTCGCTCATTTCGTCTATAAAATTCTGCCCACGATTTTGCTGATCGTTGAGGATACTAACGCTTATATGAGTGACATTCTCTCGTGTGAAAGACACAAACTTACGCGTTTGCCCCACGGTGCCCATTTTTGAGAGAACGGAGTAGCTGCAAAGTCTGAAAAGCTCGCCACATAGCGCGCGACTAAAGCCATATCGGCATCAGTGAATGATCCACCTGCGGCACCCATAGCACTTTCATCGAACATTGACATTTTTATGCTGCTGCTTTCCGTATCGGATGCCTGCTGACTATCATCGTCGGCATCGGCATCTCCATCCTCACCCTCGTCCTCAGAACTAGACTCTCTATATTTTGGTTGACGGCGACTGACAACAGGCTCATCTTCTGACCCTGAATCCTTGTCCTCATCCTCCGAATCTTCCTCTGATTCTTCACCGTGTGCAGCAGCGAGTATTTTGTCCGGTAAATCATGATTATTCGACCAATACGAATACCACGACTGGGTAGTGTGATGCGGAGCCTAAAACAGGTAATGAATACACATAAATATAGAAAACCATCACAAAACCATTCACCTTTTCCGCCAACTGATCGCACAATTCGTTACGCGTCAAACTCGGATCCTGCTTCAAGCGCCAAAGCAGAAACTTGATGAAAAATGTCTTGTCTTCGTCGGTGAACTTGTTGCCTCTCCCTTTATGAGGGACGATTTTAGTTGGAGGGCTAGGGGAACGCGACGGGGGATCAGGAATTTTGATCTCGGCGTTTGGGGGAGGCAGTCGTTCATTGAAGGCTGGGGTATGGACAGTGAGACTATTAATCGTACTACGTTTTTTGCCGATGGTTTTGCTTAAGGGAAGGGTTGGTGTAGATGCTTGAGAGGATTTAGAAGTGCCTCCTTTAGGTTTCCGGGGAGCAGGGGAAGAGGAGGAGCTCGCCTTAGCTTTTCGAGGAGGAGCGGGAGAAGAAGCAGGGGAAGGGGACTCGGGTTTGAACGCGTCAATGGTCGGCTTCTTGACGGCCTTGAGAGCAAGTACAGGTTCTTCAATCCCTCTAGCTCTGAGGGCCTGAGACACGTGTGTATCTAGACGATCACGATGTTCCAGGTAATAGTCTTTCCACAGGGTTGCAGAATGACCGTTTCGCTAGGAGACTCGTAAGAAGACGCGTCGCTGGAGTGCAAAAAAGAAGAAAAACCGAAATGCTCACACCGTGCAGACTATTAAGAGCATTCTTGTAGTTATCCTTCTGCGATCTAGCTTCAACCAACGTGTTGACAAGCAAACGCTCGTCAGCAGGGACGACTGGAGCAGACAGAACGAGAGCGTCCTGAAGGACCTGGGGAAACATGGTCATATTGAGGGCAGGAATGTTCATGTTCATGCTCATGCTTGGCATTCCGTTTATGAGATGATTCATGCCATTCATGGCACCAGGAAAGTGCTGTGGTGGGATCTGGTTATTCCACTGATTGAGATGGTGAGCATGAGGGTGCATTTGGACGTGCTGAGGATGAGGATGCTGAGGAAGAGCATTCTGGTGAGACATGGGAGGCCATTGGTTTGGATGATCGACTAGATTCATAGGATGAATTGATTGCGCCTGGGTGGGCCTAAGCTGAGAGCCGCTCTGAAAAGAGTTGAAATCAGGAAAAGGAGTTGAGCTTGTAGAAGCAAAATTATTTTTGAAGCCGTTTACGCCTTCTTGAAGTTTTTGCTCCGCGTCCTTGTTGAAGGACTCGTACTCCTCCATTCGTCCTCGTTTTTAAGTGCAAGCTGCAAAATCCAAGTCCGAGACTCGAGCTCGCCGAGTGGACCTCGATGCTCACGTGACCACAGCCGGATCGCGGAACTTCCCCGCATTTTCTAGCCTTAGGACACTCATGGCTTTGTCCCGTGTAGCTCGTCGTGCATTTTCCACTTCTTCCAGAGCATATGCTTTGAGTGCAGCTGCACTCTCAAAAGCAGAACAGATTTCAGTAGACTGGAAAGGTACCAGTGCCACGGGAGGAACAACCAAAAACTTCATTGGTGGTGAATTTGTTGAGAGTACTTCCTCCGAGTGGATCGACGTTCTCGACCCAGTGCGCATTTTCTTCTTTTTCCTTTGACTCTTACTCAAGGGCTCCATAGTCCACACAAACATTGCTCTCTAAGGTACCTCAGACGACCGATGCCGAGTTCAAGCAGGCCGTAGATGCTGCATCCCATGCTTACAAGACTTGGAGCCGTACAAGCGTACTTGGACGCCAACGTTTTGCTATAGAGTACGTCTCATTCTCTCCTTTTTCTGCGGTATGCTGATTCACTGTAGGCTGCAATATCTTCTTCGCAAGAATGCAGATGCCATTGCCAATAGCATTGTACTAGAGCAGGGAAAGACTCTTCCAGGTCCACATCACTATTCCATTCAGTATATGCTGGATATTCACTCTTCCTTCTAGATGCTCACGGCGATCTACTACGCGGTATGTATGCTGATAGCCGGTAAGAATGGTTGTAATTTTGGCGTACAGGCCTTCAAGTTGTAGAGAACGCTATTGGTATCACCTCCACTCTCCTAGGCGAAAAGATCGAAGGTCCATTCTTATTGTTTTGATCTTTCGCTTCCTTCATTAATCATACTTGGACGCCAGTTAGCAAGGACATGGATACCGAAGTCAGGAAAGTGCCGCTTGGTGTCTGTGCCAGTATCGCCCCATTCAACTTTCCAGCGTATGTAGTATCGCGGAGGCAAGCGTCGGTCGAGCCTAACATACTTATGATTAGAATGATTCCTCTGTGGACTATTCCCATGGCTGCCGTGACCGGGAACACTCTTATTCTCAAGCCTTCTGAACGAGATCCCGGCGCGGCTATGATAATCGCAGAACTATGCCAACAAGCCGGTTTGTAATGAACCGCCGAACATTAGTCAAGTCTGCTAGATATTCTTTTCAGGTCTTCCGCCGGGCGTTTTGAATATCGTCCATGGAGGTGTTCCTATTGTAAACGCTATCTGCGACGACCCTGCTATCAAGGCAATCAGCTTTGTTGGAGGTGACCGGGCAGGGAGACACATCTACAACAGGTTGGTACTGAACTCTTTTTCTACATCCTGCTTCCATATTTTTTCTGCAGGGGCACACAGAATGGAAAGAGGGTTCAAGTAGGATATTTCTTCGGCTTAAACGAGTCTTATCTCCATCTTTTGTCGGTAGGCGAACATGGGAGCCAAGAACCACGCAGTCATTATGCCTGATGGTCTGTGAACTCGGTTTTTTCCATCGATTTTCTCTTATTATTGGAATCGCAGCTAACAAGAACCTGGCATTAAACTCCATTGTTGGTGCTGCATTTGGAGGTACGATTGTCGAGTCACGTTGATATCAATACCTTTTTACTTACTGCATTTAGCGGCGGGTCAGCGATGTATGGCCATTTCARYTGGTACGSTYTTAGTTAACATATGCSTATTTGGTCKTATATTTGTGAKCATGTCAGCCGTTCTTGTTGGTGAGGCCCAGTCCTGGTTACCGGAACTAGTCGAGCGAGCGAGCAAACTACAAGTGAATGGAGGTTTCGAAAGCGGCGCTGATCTGTTCGTACAAAAAGTTCCAAACACTAGCGCTCGTCTCATGACTTTGAACAGTGGCCCCGTCATCTCTCCAGCGGCCAAGTCGCGGATTATCAGCTTAATTTCCTCTGCAGAAACTGAAGGCGGCAAACTTCACCTTGACGGCAGAGATCTTCGAGTTCCCGGATATCCAGATGGTAATTTTGTCGGACCTACTGTGATCGAAGCGAATACATCTATGAAATGCTATAAGTTCGTTGATCTCACTGCGCAAAGTATCTTTTTCTGAAATACACTTTCAGGGAGGAAATCTTCGGCCCTGCCCTAATTGTCATCAAAGCAGACAACTTGGATGATGCTCTCGACATTATCAATGCCAACAAGTATGGTAACGGCTCTGCGATCTTTACCCAGTCTGGCGCTACTGCTCGAAAATTCGAGACAGAGGTTAATGTGGGACAGATTGGAATAAACATCCCTATTCCCGTCCCCTTGCCCATGTTCGCTTGGAGTGGAAACAAGGTACGTTCGGTCTCGTAACGGCTGCGATTGATTTCATCCGGGTTTTGCATCTTAGGGAAGCGTTTTGGGAGATATAGGATTCTATGGCAAGAGGTGAGCGGTGAAAGCCCAGTTATATTCATCCAATTAATATGAAATAGCGGAATCAACTTCTACACTCAGAACAAGGTTAGTGAGGATGAATGCTCTCAGAATCCTGCTAACTTGCAATTAGACTACTACGAGCCTATGGAGAGCAGAGGACGCGGTAGGCAATCGTGCTCACTCAGCCATGCCTACTTTCTCATGAGCAACATTGGAGAATACTCAATACAGCTGAAATTTGCCTTATCTTGTCTTGTAATAATAGTATCGAGAAATACATCGTGATCCTTTCTTGAAAAATATGCTACATTCAACATTCATCTATGGCTACTGCAGTCGGATCTACTTATAAGTTTGAACTATCTGCTTTGCCTAGTACAGTATCCAAAAAGGCATTAGACAAGGCATTGCATTGCTGATATACCCTTTCAAACCCACCCTAGAGGAATCGATCAACCAACATTGAGCGGACCAAGTCCATGCAAGCACTCACCATGCCACCATAGTATGGATCACCAATGGGCTCATTATCGAGATACGATCCCCAAAGACGTACCTCCGCTGTGGCATTGCGGGGCTTGACACGTTCAAGATTCCGAAGGTTGCTCTCGTCTGCTGCCAAAATGTGCGTAAACTTTGTAAAATCGGAGGTGCTAATCTGGCGAGCGGAATGGGATATAGGTATCTTGTGCTGTCTGGTCCATGAGGAACAACGGAAATGATGGTGAAATGAGTACGAGCACCTTCTCGCAAGTGGCGACCGTTCTATGAAAGTAATATTGCGATTGAGCTGACGTCTACGTCCAATAAGCCAATCTACCTATCGTCAGGCTCCTCGTCAACGTGGTACCCTGCTGTCCCGCAGCTGTCGACCTCAATATCTAACCCTCGTTTCTTGGCGACGTCTCTCAACACGGCTTCACCCATTGGAGAACGGCAAATGTTCCCTGAGATATGAACAGTTGTGGAAGATCGTTATAAATGAGAAATCGAGAGCTCATGCCTAAACATACGACGAGAACCTTGAGATCTTGTGCATTAGAGATGGCCATGATTAAGGAGATCAGGGATTGTAAGTGGCGTTGATTGTGAAGTCGAGATGAGCGTCAGGATCAAGGAGCAACTTTCTCTTTCTCTCTCCCYTCCATCTTCTCAAAATGCCTTCCCCTCCGATTCAAATTTTCTTAACTACCATTGCCTCTCAACCCGCTCTTAGGCAGCGCCAAGGTTAGCGTTTRCTTGTGTTCGTTTCGATTTCAAATGTTTGACTTAGGCTAGAGTACTTGATGCGTATCTTGCAGGTCAAGAAGATTCCGTTCACYTCGTATGATCTGGCATCAGACGAAAGTGCTAAACGACTTTGGAAAAGGAAAGCACCTTTAGGTATTGTGTGATCTCAATGCTCTGCAATGGAGTAGGAATAATATGAGTCTAGACAAGCAACAGTTGCCTGGAATACTCGTGGGCGGGAAGTTCCCCGGAACGTTTAACGATTTGTACGTGTTCTCTCCCAGGTTCAAGTTGATAACTCTCTCTCATTACAAGTTGCTCTCAGCGAAGAGGCCGTCGAGTTTGATGAATTGGATCGATTCTTACGATTGAAAGAATCGTGGGATGACGAACTGGAACAGATCACTGCACCTCCTGTTCAGCCTATAGGTGTACCAGGAGCAATGCTCCCTCTTCAAATGACACCTGATCACCTGAAATCTAAGATTCTCGCGACACCATCTCCTTCAAAAGACGGAAAGAAGCCTATTCCAGTTAATAAACGGGACGACGAGTTTGACGTCAGCACGGAACTATCTGGTTATGGGCTGCAGGGTGTGAGAGTGACGGAGGCAGAATTGTTAGATCTTGTTGCTGAGTTGGGATTGGATGGTGATGACGCTGGTGATCTGGTGAAGGGTTTGGCAGGCAATTCCACTGAGAAGAAGGCTGAGGGCGATAAACCGCAAGCGAAGGAAGAGGCAAAGAACGTCGAGGAACCAGAGAAGAAGGATGTGCAAGACACAGAGACATCGGAACATCCAGCTCCCGAAGAATCGCCTCAAGTCTCAGAGGAATCTAAGAAGGACTAATCCTTACGATGGCAAGCGCGTAACTAGTTTATGGCAAAAGCTATTGGATACAGAATGTGTTATGTGATAGTAGGTGTGCAATGATAACAGAATGTTCTCGTCCCAGCGCAATCTGGCTCATCTAATCAAGGTCTCTATAGCTTCGATGGCATCGCAACGAGCATCCCTCCGTCTAGAGTGATCGTGGCACCATTTACATATGCACCTGCAGGACTTGCTAAGAATACCGCGGTTCCTACAATGTCTTCTGGTTTCCCCGCTCGACGAAGAGGGATATTGTCAACCATGCCTTTGCCATTCTCTTTCTGAAATACATGAGCCGTCACTTTAAGTGACAYGAAGATCAGTCAGAGAAGAACGAGCGTTATGGAAGAAAGCTTCACTTTTGCTAGCAAAGAGCCCACATGCTATCGTATTTGAAACTATACCTTCCGGACCTAATCGACCGGCCAGATGCTTGCTGAGATGATGGAGGCCGGCTTTTGAGGCCGAATATGCGTATGTTTCGTGAAACGGAACAGTCAAACCTTCAACGGAGCCAATCTTTATTGGGAGTAGTGGGTTCGAGGTGTTGAAGCTAGACTGGATATCTGGAACTTACATTGATGATACGAGCCGGATCTATGAATGTTTCACCATCTTCCGATTTGACTGCTGCTGCCCGAAGAAGTGGAAGCAATTTTTGTGTAAGGGAGAATACCCTTTGCAAATTCAGGGTCAAGACCTTCGTAAATGCTGCATCCTAGGGTGGAAGGTTCTATTCAGTCATACACCGAGTCATTCTGAACGAAAACTTGCCGGGAATTCGTCGATGCTGGCACCCCAAGCCGCCCCCGCGTTATTGACTAACTGCACAAAGGGTCGGTGAAACCGTTCAGGGATGAGAACAAAAAGCAACGGACCACATGAAGAGCTTTTTCTCGTGTAGAAATCTCTGTTGCTAACCGTTCCACTTCTTCGTACTTTTGCAGATCGGCTGAAATGGCAGTGCAAGTTCCGGGTCCAAGAGCATTCAGCTCTGAAGCAGCAGCGTCGCAATCTTGAGCAGACCGTGAAGTAATATACACCTGCACATATATACACAAAATGAACGGTAGAATGTAGGCAAAAGCGTACCTTTGCACCATTCTTAACGAACCCGGTAGCTATCTGCCAGTAGTTTCAGCTAAGAGAATGAACAAAAGCAGAGAAAGTATCGGAAGAATAGCGGACATACCATCTTTCCAATTCCGCGACTTCCACCTGTTACCAAAACTACTTTTCCTCGTACTTGAAAGAGATTATGTGCTTCAAAGGAATTCATGTTTGAGTTGTTGTAGTGGTGGTAGTGCAAAGACGGATAGTAATTGTGTCAGCCGAGCCTTCGGCTCTTAAAATTCGACTCGCGGAGATCTTTACTTAGATTGTGTTATACGCCCCAAATGGCAAATCTGATGAGAAGCCTTGTGGCGGTACACTTCCTCTTTCACGTCCTGCCATCCATCGAGTAAGCTTGACTTTTGGTCGTCTTATAGAGAAAGACTCAACGTAGAGCATTGTACCCGTACGCAGAGAAGGTCGTAGAGAAAGATTGTATGCACCTGGAAGAAGAGCAATGCCCAACCCAATAGATACTAGGGCCGGTGGTAATGTGAACCGACGAAAGGTACGTATCTGTCAAGTCAGTCCTTCAGACGATGCGAGATATACGCACCAGGATCTACAAGAGAAGGGGAAGACTGAGCGAAATCACCGCACGTTTGAACTGCACCATTTGGTCCGAGAAAATCAGAACTTGTTCAAAAAAAGCTGAGTGGTGATATACACGACAAAATACTAGCAAAGCATCATGAATCAATATCAGAGGGCCGGGAGCGCCGTCGTCGGAGTGGCGTTGGTTCATCAGCAGGGGGTACCATTATTGTATCTGGTTCAGTCTTTACGCTCTGAAGAAAATGTCATTGAGGTCAACGTTCAGAGTAGTTGACGACTTACAGAGTCTTGACTAGATGTCCTTCTTCGCCGTCTTAATGGTTTTTCCTCTTCTTCCTCTTCCGCCTCAGAACTCGAGTCTGACGTCTCTTGAACCTCCAGTGGAAGCTCTCCTTTGTCATCTGGATATTCCGGGGGCTGATTTTGATCGCCGGAAGGAAATTTCTGGAGAATCGAAGGTAGCATAAAGGCGGACAGGATCGAGAACAAGATAACATAGAAAAGAGCGGCAGCAAATAGCGGGGAGATGTTTGGGAATCGCGTTATGAGGCCCCTATGAAACAAGATGTCGGGAAAGAAGGAGCCTTGTGGAAATCGAGAACACGCACCGTATTCCTTGGTGGACGACGGTTCCACTGAGGGAAGCGGAAACTACACTTAGTTCGCGTCCAGTGCCGACTCCAACACCTTTCCAACTGTCTTGTCTTCCGATGTGCACTTCAGCTTCCACCTGCGCGGTACCGGATATAAATGAAGATAGCATGGGTATTTCGATGCTAACAGCGTTGGGTGTACTGAAGAAATAGGAAGATTGAGGGGTTAGAATGATAGCCTGTTGTTGAAACGTTGGATGAGAACGAAAACTGGGTAAGTAGAGGGACTTACTGGTCTTCGGACTGCAGCTATGGTCTTGTTATTGGATGTCATGATCGCTAAACTGCTCATGAAATTTCCAAGTGCAAAATTTGATTCTGTAGCTGGGACTCGAAGTTGAAGGATTACATTGTACGGCTGACGGGCATCCAAGGGTGGAAGTACAGTTCTAGCGTATGGCTGCACACCGTCCCTACAGCTGGTGAATATAAGCCATAGATGGGGAGTCTGGCACTCACCCATACTGAAGATACAGGGGTACCTGCCAGCCTACTGAGACATTCTTCCACACAAGAAACCCGGCAGAAAGAGAGAGAAATATCAAGACGGGTATCAAACAGAGATAGACAAGTAGAGAGAGGAAATTTGGGGCGTAAGGACGTAAAGATTGAGATAGAAAAGCGATGAAAGAAGATGATAGAGTCGGAGATTGACGCTCTCTTTTAGCAGTCTTTGCGTCCATGAGAGAGAGTTGTAAATCAGAAAGAGTTAGCGATAGACGGTCAGTGTCTGAACCAACAGCGGTGATGCTGAGAGAACGCATTGCGATACACGTGATTTACATGTACCATGTCCTCTCCATCCACCCTCTTGGGTCTGAAGCCGTCTTCTCAGCCTCTGATCGAGTATATAAATCGTCTATCTTCGTTGGCTTCATCAGGACTAGTAGTTCCTGAAGTGAAGGCCTATTCTGACGTGGTCTATTTCAACTACTACGCGCTTGGTTTGAGCTTGCTGTTCAAGCCCATCCAAGGGTACAAGCCAAAGACGGGATGTAGCTATTCCGAGCTCAAGGAAGACAGCTTGGTTCTGGATAGTATCGATTTCTACAACATCCCAAAAGTCGAGCCCAAAACAAAAGCGGAGAAGAAAGCTGAAACTGCTTTCGCGACGCATCCAGTATCGCCTCTCACCCTGCAACTCGCCGATATCAAGGATAAAGATGGTAAGGTGGTGTCTCGACCACCTTCTTTTGACGTTACTCGCGAGACATGTGGAAAGGAGTTTGTGGAGTGCCTTGGAGAGCCTGATCGCAAAGGTGGAGGATCAGGGCCATCGAGTGGATCTATTGGGATATGGTGTGAATGGTCGAAGGATGGGATATTGGTTGAGTTTGGGGGAGTAGAAGCGAGAGGACCGCAAGCTTGGGAGAGGGGAAAAGATGCAGTATGGAAAGTGATTACTGTATTTGTAGCAGGATTATAATCCTTTATATCTCCGGAATACTGCAAGCTCCCTTAGCTTAGTGGTTAAAGCGTCGTACTTATGGGTTACCTCTTTCTTCTATGCGAAGGTCGGCGGTTCAAATCCGCCAGGGAGCACTTTTTTGAACTTCATTCCATGTGAAATCATGCAGATTCATGTGAATATACTGTGTAGTATAAAGCAATACGTAGACAACCTCCACAGCATTCAATCATGTCTGTTCCTCCAGATTTCACCATCCTTGATATCTCTGGCAAGTTCATAATGGTAGGTCTTTGAGACTAGGTGAACGTTCAGTGAATAACCTCTATTCAGAACAAAAGCCTCAGCGACTCCACCGACGAGATCCTACGACTTCAGGGTGTCGGTTGGCTCAAACGAAAGGCAATCGCTGCTGCGACCCTCTATCTTGATATCAAGCATTACAAGAACGAGAGTGGGACCGAGTGCATCGACATTGATCAAACATTGTCCGGAGGTATTTCAGGTACTCGGGAGGAAAGGGTCCTTGATTGGTCCGAAAGGCCAAAAGAGGATCATGTCTTTGGCGCTGTACTGGGTAGATCCAGAAGAATCAATTTGGACGAGATAGACGACGAGTACTTGAAGCAAGGTTGGACTCCTGACACAGTCGAGCATGGATTTGTGCAGTCATACGTTATCAGCGACACTGCGAAAAGTGGGACCACCTGGGTTGCAAATCAGGTTCGTCCGTCTCACTTCACGTTCGACCTCACCTCACTTTGCTAGATCTGGGGCATTGAAGAAATTCAAGGCGAGAGACGGTACGCCCGTCATGTCCATTTTACCGGCCCTAAAGGCGAAGAAATTTATGCTCGTCTTGTGTACGATTACCGTAAGTGAAATTATCTGACATACCGCTATATAATAATATATTCAAATAACCTACCCGCAGAAGGGAAGCTGTAATAGCCAGAAATAGTGAATAGTGTGCAGTTTAAATATATCTTGATGCTCACATGTACCATGCTGCGAGATCTACAACTCCGAGTGTTCCTTGAGGCAATGGTCATGGGAAATCGTTGTATGTCTCTTTGCTACGACGACGACGACAATGGAAGCTAGCTCCAGTGGGTCGAGCATTACTGCTGGCTCGGTGCATCGCAATTCTGCTAGTCATCCGTCATCCTCAAAGCCATCCCTTGAATTGCACCCTATTCCTGTCGTTAGCGACCCTGAAGCGTCAACGCCTCGTGAGACCGCTCCTTGGCCTCTTCGGGCTCAGAGGTTCATCGCAGCTCGGTATCCTAGATTCTACTCCAAAGGTTCTCGCTTTCTCAAATATTGGGCTGGTCCAAAACCAAAGGTCGATCTTCCTGGTGCGCATAAGAGTCCGTAAGTAATTGAATTTGGTATGAACTAAGCGTCTCGTTTAGATCCCAAACCCCTCTTCAATATCAACCTTCGCATACGTGGCGTACATATTGTACTTCCAATAGAATCCGCTATCCTCAAGCTAACCCGACCTCTCACGAATCCATGGCTATTCGTCCATTTAGTCGCCGCATACATCATTGGCTTTGCATTCTTTGCAAGAGCTCAGTCATTCCTAACCCCACCATCGTCTTTCATTACCTGCACATCCGTTTACTGGACTGCCAATGATGGTTGTGGCCTTGACGGAGACAATTGCACTCCCTTCAACGACTCGAGCTTTGATTTTCGCTGTCCCGCTCAGTGCACAACCGTTGTCTTGGAGAATCCGCGAACAGTTGGGAACGAACAAGTTACCCAAGTTCCTCTCATCGTCGGCGGTGGGGATCCGAACAGGACCTATCGCGGTGATACGTTCATTTGCGCAGCAGCTGTCCAAGCGTGAGTAGTCGTCTCACCAGTTTCTATTCATGAATCACCTCACGCTCTATTTCTGTACAGCGGTCTCATCAGCGACTCAAAGGGTGGATGCGCAACGCTGAGCCTCATTGGCAACTTCACCGACTTCTTACCTTTCACCGGCCACGGACTCACTTCGATTGGTTTCCCTACTGTCTTTCCTCTTTCATGGCAGTTCCAAGATCACACCACATTATCTCATTGCGCCGACAACCGTGACGCTGCACTCGCTTTTAACATCTTAATCACCTGTCTTTTGTTCTTCGTGTTACGACCCAAGCCTATAGTCCTGTATTGGTGCCTGGTTTGTATAGGTTTTTGGCATGTCGTTCTATTTTCCCAACCCATGTCCTCCCCTCCTCCGTTAGATACCGCTTTCGGTACTTTTCTACCGGTTCTCTTTATCGCTTACGCTTTTTGGCGTCTTGCTTTCCGATTTACCCTCCCTGCTTTTTCCAAAGCTCCATTCGAAGCCGCCCTATGGTACTTGGCACCATACTGGGCAGGCGTCCTCACTAATATCACCACTGACAAGATCCCAATCGATCGTCTAACCTCATCTGACCTTCACAAACAAAGAGGTGCTATTACTGCTCTGGTCATCATCGTGCTTATTGTAGCCGCAATGGTCATCAACCAGATCCGAGTTATACGAAAGACTGGATGGCTACCTTACTATTTGGGATGGTATGTGGCTGGTGCCCTAGTGGCGATTGTGCTGTCACAGCTACCGGATTTAGTGCTGCGACTTCACCATTATATCATATCGATGGCTTTGATGCCAGGAACGGGTTTCCCTACGAGAGAGTCGGCCGTTTACCAAGGTTTCCTCCTTGGAATGTTTTTGAACGGTGCGGCAGCTTTCGGACTTGACTCTTTACTGCAGACACCTGCCGATGTGAGTATGTTTTACGGAAGAAAGGTTTCAAAAGCGCTTATTTTCTCCATACAGCTTGTGCAAGATGCACCGCTGGGATCGGCTTTGCCCACGTTCTTGACTAATTCTACCAACTATAACTCATCAATACCGTTTGCCAATCAGACCATTCTATGGGATGTTCTTCCTGACGGTTGGGACGGCTTTGCTTTACTCGTGGATGATGTGGAGCGATATGTTGGGACGGCTTTAAATTTCTCCCTGGCAGCTTTCAATGCCTCGCTACCACATTTCTTTAGGCTGGCTGTAAGTTGTTTCTGGTTCTTGCTATGCTGACAGTGACTTATCGTTCTCACAAGCTCACCTCTGGAGGCACTGCGGGAGACTTTACTATGCCTGCGACACTCTGGCCCAATGGGACTTGGGTTGATCCTTTGCCCGGACCTTCATGAGATACCATAACATTCATGTGTAGTAAAATTAGCCATAAGTATTGATATATTTACGGACGTTATTAGTTATAATAACAGAGCAATCCAGTTTTTAAAAAAAGCTAAGTACTGATAATCTGCGAAAAAGAGAGGCAAAAATTACACTTCGCAGAGCAAAACAAGAAATAAGATCAAAGCAAATATAAGGATCTATGTAGATAGCATAACGTATTTAGCACCTTAACCAGACCCTAATGCAGCAAAGAAGAAAGAAGGGAGAAGACTGTTCAGTCCTTCATCATACTTGGTATCGGCACCTTGGGCCCGTGGGCTTCAAAGTCCGGATCTGGGGGATTGTTTGATTTGCGCTTGCGCATCCCACGCCGACTTTCAGTCGGGTACTCGCACTTAAGTGATCGTCGATGACATTGGCTATGAAAATTCTCAGCGTCTACACAAAGACTTTGAACAACGTCAGAGAACTCACTTGCAAGTACGATCGGAGCTATTCGGGTCTTGCGGTCCGCAAGCGATCTTACGGCCACTATGAAACGAGGTTGTAAGGGCTAAGAGTCTTCCCCAGGTAAATATTATCGATTACTTACCGACAGAAGAAACACGCTAAGGCTAAACTCTTCTTCTCGCCCGGTGCGGCAGTAGCGCGCGGCTTCGGCACTTTGGGCGCCGGCGAAGGTGCAGGTTTCTGCAGTGGAATCTTGTACATGTAACTGCGAGGACCTTCCGAGGAGGAAGGACCCTGGAAATCGGCAGAGCGATTTCGACGTCGACCTTTGGCTGGAATCTTTGGGAGAGTGCCTTCAGGAGGTGACGACGATTCCCCAAGGACATCTGCAGGGTCCGACGGTGACGGCTCGGAGTCGGGTAAAGACTGAGTGGACAAAGAAAGTTCTCGCGGCATCACTGAGTCGGGAGATTCGGAAGGGGGAGGATATGAAGGAAGAGTGGGTGTCTCGGGAGAAGCAGATGGCATGTATTTTGGAGAAACAGGGTATAGCTGGTGAGCTTCCTCTGGCGCGGAAAAGACTGTGTCCGTAGATTCGGGACTAGGTAAATAATCCATGATTTGTGGTGGGTCGGAGTGCCCGGGTGTAATGAAATGACCAGGGTGAACGGGGGATATGGGCGATGATTCTGGAAATTGATGTTCTGGATGAACAACAGTATCATCGATGCTTATCTGAGCCTGCGTCTATATTTTGAACATCTAGAGCACGAGAGAGTAGTATGAGAGCGTACCATTTGGGTCTGCATCGGTCCGTAATACGCAGCGTTGAAGTCATGGCTGGGCGCAGCGTCTGGAGAGACGGGGTCCGAGTAAGCATAGGGAGGTACCAGGCCGGTTGGGCCCGAAACATCGAGAGGGTAGCTGCATGATATGCTCTCATTAGAGTAGACATCGTGCGTATAAGGCGCATCAATGACACTTGGGGAAGGCTCAGAGATGGAAGGAGCATAATTTCTACTTCCGTCATAGGAAAGGAAAGCCGTTGACCCATAGAAGTCTCCGTAACCACCTGTAAGGGTTGACATAGACCACTGCTGATGCTGCTGTTGTTCCTGGGCAGCTCTTGCAGCATCAGGAAAGGTAGCGAAAAAACGCTCATCATCCTCCTTCAAAAACTGGGCAAACGGCGACAGGCTTGAAGACTGGTGATGTCTCTCCTAGAATAGATATGAATTAGTTGAAAAGACAAAAGAAAGAAAGCAGAGAACTGACGAAGAAAGGACGCGTCTGAAGATGAGACTCGGATGGATGAAGAGGCGAGTAGGGATGAAGGTAAGGGATTGAATTGTCGAGATCCTGTCTTCTGTCCTGTTCGAGCATCGTTTACTGAGGGATTAGAGCGAGGAGGACGCGGGGAGAGTGAGTTTTCTGAGAGTGACTTGAGCAAGCCACGCTTCTCTCATATGACCCTAATGAATAAACACGGACCCACAACTCCGACCTAACTGCTTCCTCTCGTATCTCTCTTTTATTTTTTCAATTTTTTTGTATTCTCTTTCTCTTCATACTCTCATTTATAATTTACATATTAATGTCATCTTCTGTTCTCATTCATCTCTCTCATTTTCTCGTCTGTCGCTTTCAACGGCTGGCAACGACGTGTGCACCCTATGCGTGGCACCAATCTTCGCCAACAATCCCACTATGCCTTACGGGGTATGGCATGGTCCCAACGGCGCTAACTGCGTATTCAGCCCTCCTCTCAATCCCTGGAGCCTCTCTTCTTTGATCGTAGCCCACTTTCTCTCGCAGTCCCCATGAGGCTTTCAGTAGACGTTGGGAGATTAGAGCGGAAGCAAAACGAGACGGATGCAAATCTGATTTGAAATGAGTGATACATGTATTATAAACTGATAAATCAAGCATGATAAGTATAAACCTTCTCTACGCCACAAAATGGAACAGGATGACTGCTTCTTGGCGGCACCTGCACAATTCAATTCTTCTTCTCAATCGTTCAAATAGGTAACGTCAAGGGGTATCCAGGTCCGGTTTCCGTCTCAGGAAGGGTTTTTCAACGGCTTTGTAGGCATTTCTTTCTCAGACAAATGGCATATCTATCATCGAATATCGGTCCCTGTCATGTGCATCCTTCAGCCTCGGCTGTAGTAGATGCCTCCCGTTAGGCGGAAGCTCAACACCTCGGCCGACGAAGAGAAGATCTTTTATTTGTTCTCAATCCCCTCAAACAACAAATACGGTGGCAGGCTCGCGACATTAATTGTATTCTGACGCTAACCTGCATTTGAACTCGAATTTTATCTAACAGCCTTCTCCTTATCATGGCATCACTACAAGGATCATCAAGTCGCCCGGCTTTCTCCAGCCCTCATTGTAAGATCACATCTGAAACGTATCACGATGTCGAGCTGATATGCAACTAATATGCCCTAAATTCAATAGATTTTGAACACGTCAAGCATAGAAACAAGTGGGTCTGCACCCTGTGCAGAAATACGACAAAGAAACAGCGCCTGATGACACATCGAGAAGCAATCAATCATGAACTCCATTCTCAACTACACGCGTCTAATATCCAACTACATGAAGACCAGCGACAGCAGCCTCAAACTTCACCTGCAGATGCATGGGACGAGTCGACGAGACGAGATCTGCCATCGCTGACTACGGACCAGTTACGGCGGAGACAGTTCAGCTGTTCGGCTGATCAAGCAGATATGGTGTCGTTTTGGATCAGGGAGGTCGAGGCTGCGAAGAAAGGAGAGGTGTTGAAGCTCGAGGAGTTCTTGGAGTCGCTGGAAAGGGAATCCCTAGAGAACCCAGATGCCTGGCCACACGCACCCAATCCTTGGGCAAATGCCGATGCTCGCTCTAATTATGGTGGGCGCGGTCATCAGCAGAATTCGGATGACCCGTGGGGTGCTACTTGGGGGCAAGGCTGGGGAGACACGAAGGAATGGGTCGGCAACAGCGCTTCATATTCATATGCCGCGAGCAACAATAAGGCTGGCAGTAACTCTGAAACGGAAAACAAGAGGCCGAAGGACACAAAAGACGAGGAGCAACGAGCATTAGCACACGAGGTAGGCTCGGACATTGCATACTACTTTGTGGAGGATATAGCGCGTATGGAGGCTGCCGATGCAAATCGAAAACAACAGATGCACTTGTTCTTTGAGGTGAGGCAACCTATCACTGTTCGTAGCTCGTTAGCGACTATTGTACCTCATAGCTGCCAACCAGCGAGAAGGTCAAGAGAATTGACGATCTCATACACACTCTGCGACTTTCCTAGTCCGCTCCGCTTCTGTTTAGTTCCGTTCACCGCCTATGGTATTGAGCAGTGCATCTTTTCACAAAGAAGTCAACTTGGAGTTTTGTGAATCCTGCAGGTATGTATCGACAATCAAGGTGGCTATACGAGCCGCGGTGAATTACTGCATACGTTCTGTGCCTTTATTCCGGCTCATTTACAACACCGGATTGATTTCTTCCCGCTTTCAAATTCGATCTTTGTTCTATGAAAAGCAAGCGGTATAGCCTTAGGTCAGATTGACTCACCGGTGGGAGAGGCAACAAGAATAAAAGAAGCCCTAGGGTTATCTCACTAGTACTGAAAACATATTCGGCTCGATATGGCTGACAAGGATTTTGACGATATTCACCTCCCAGATGGCTGGATCGAAGAGTGGCACGACTCAGGTCACCCATACTATGTTCGTTCCTTGTATCTTTTCACAAAGTCTTGTTTTTGGACATTATCCATATCTCTAGGTCGATACTAGAGCAAACCCCCCTCGCTCTATTTGGGTTCATCCTTATGAGGATGAGGAATACCTTCGTGCGCATCCAGAGGACAGGGGAAAACACCAATTTGTTCATGCTTCGGCGGGAGAACCACCTCAGTACGATGAAAAATACAGGGCAGTGGACCAGATGAGCTCACAAGTGAAAATTGGTGAGGCACAGGAGTATCTTGCCTCTCGAGATATATCCTCCGGAGGTACGGCATCGAGGTCGTTGGAACCTGGAACTCGAGGGTTTTTTGGGGGGCAACCCTCTAGTATGGGTGTAGCCCCAGCAATGTCGGTGTCAGCAGTACCCCTGGCCCCGGTAATGGCGGCGCCAGCAGTGCCCTTGGCCCCTCCCATGTTCCGTAGGCAAAGAGGCATTCTTGGAATTGCTGGAGGAATTCGTGACGGACTTGGAATCCCTGATAGGAGACTTATGGTTCGTTATTTACTTACTGCAAGTATTTCAGATTTTGGACTTATCTGACTATACTTTCGGCAGCGTCGTGAAGCCGCATTTCAGAGGCGAATGGAAAGACGTGGTGCTTATGTGCCTCAGTACGCAGCTCCCCAAACTCTACCGCCCCAGTATATTGCTCCTCAGTATGTAGCTGCCGCACCTCAATATGCAGTGCCGGTGGCTGCGCCTCAGTATGCGGTAGCTGCTCCTCCGCCTCCTATTCAGAACACCAGTGAAAGTCATCATCACGGAGGGAAGGTCATGCCGTTCCTCGGAGGGATGGCAAGTGGTGTTGTTATTGATGAGATAGTTCACCACATGAAGAAATAAGATAAGGACTAGTATTCAATTTGTGCCCACCTTTTCGATTAGTATTTATTTCAATTGGGAAGCTTCTGGATATGTTATTTTTTATTTTTGGAGACGGTCAGGGTTCAAGCAATTGATCTGGCTTACTGTCAAAGCGATGCTTCTGAATAATTGGACAGCCACAGAGGGTTAGTAAGTACCGGTTGGTCATTACAGTCAGGTGATCGATAACGTCAGAATCCAAACCCAGGAGACTCTGTGCTCTGACTTATAAGTAGTACAGCTATAATTACATCTCCTTTACTTACCACCATCATGTCTTCTAATGTGCGCGATCTTCCATTACCCTATGGCTGGGTAAAACAAATACATGAGTCTGGGCATCCATATTATGTGCGTTCGCAAGTCTTTTCATTTACCCTTATCTCCGAACTTAATATTACATTCTTTAGGTGGATACTAGGGCAAACCCACCTCGTTCGATCTGGACACACCCATACGAAGATGAGCAATACTTGAGTGAGCATCCAGAAGTCCGAGAGAAAGTACGGCCTGTTTCAAGTATGGGATCGGCTCCACCGCCCTCGAACGACAACTTGTCCTGGGAGCGACGTCATTCATATAATGGCCAGTCCAGTAGTAACCCTAATTTACCTGTGGGAACTTCACACCCTCAGAAGAGGGGCTTCTTTGGCAAAATCAAGGATAAAGCTATTGGAACGAAGGAGGAACGAGAAGCTGAAAAGAGGCGAATGGCTCAGGTATGTGTGATACCTATGGATAATACGGAAAGCAGGCTTACAGACTCATTGCTTCGCCAGCTGCAAGAGAAGAGGCGCCAACAGCGTTTGGCCCAGCAGCAGGCCCAACAGCAGGCATATGCAGCTCAGTACGGTCAGCAACCTTATGGCAATCAGCGATATGGTGCCCCTCAGTACGGTTATGGCGGTCCCCAGTACGGATACGCTCCTCAAGGGGGTACGGGCGGGTTTGGTAGCCGAAGGAGCGGTTTCGGGGGAGCTGGCATGGCACTGCCATTGCTGGGTGGACTGGCCGGTGGATTGCTTTTGGGTGAAGCCCTTGATGATTTCGGTGGAGGAGGGTTTGACGGTGGAGGATTCGATGGCGGATTCGATAATGGCTTTGGTGGTTTCTAATGTTGATTTGGACGATGAGCTAGGAATATGGACTTGGATATTCTATATGTACTTATTGGATTTGTGTACTACTATCTTGAGCCTATGGATGTATATTTTGTACCGGACAGATCTTGGGCCGGTGTACCACCGGCAATTTGAACGGCATATTTCCCAAAGCTGAAAACTGCCACTCTTGACTTTGAAAATTCTACGAAACATGACTCGGATAACAAACTTTGGCCGCAAGCGTACATACCTCGAGTCTGGCTTGGACGCTCAGTATGAACCAGTAGCACAAGGATCTGCAGAGGTGCAAGAACCGCCGGCGAAAAGTGCAGTAGCTGATGCAACCACTAGCGCACCTCCCAAGAAGAAGAGAAAAAGGACACCCAAGTCGAAAAGAGACGGGCATGGCACTAGACCTGTGGGGAGTGCACCTGACGGTGTAGAAGGCTCTTCTACAACAGCACCAGGATCTACGGAACAAGACTCTTCAGTAAAACCCAGTAAAGTGAAGAGAAAGGAACGACAAAGGGACTTCAAGAAATGTGTGTTTCAAATTGCATTTAATCTTGAAGGAAGCTAACCTGACGATAGTAGCCAAGGCTTCTCTGTCAGAAAGGAGACGACTCAAACGAATAGCCGAGAAGAACGCTGAGA
This sequence comes from Neonothopanus nambi, assembly GCA_003987895.1. NCBI lineage: Eukaryota > Fungi > Basidiomycota > Agaricomycetes > Agaricales > Omphalotaceae > Neonothopanus > Neonothopanus nambi. Next base: position 86,935 of record RCHF01000027.1, read on the forward strand.
CTATATGCTTTGCATGTCGTGAAAAGGGTCATTCAGCTAGGGATTGCCCAAAAGCGGGAAGCGGGGAGGGGCAAAAGCAAGTCGGAATTTGCTACCGGTAAGGTCTCGTATCATGCCTTTGTGGTAATTTTCAACTCATTCCTCTTAGTTGCGGCTCTACGCGACATACATTATCACGATGTAAAAAACCGGAGGATCCTTTAAATCCACTTCCGCTTGCATCCTGCTTCGTATGCAACGGTCAAGGCCACTTAGCCTCCGCATGCCCTCAAAATAAGTCTAAAGGGATATATCCGAACGGAGGGTGCTGCAAGCTTTGCGGTGATACCACGCACTTGGCGAAGGACTGTGAAATTAGGAAAAAAGGTGCGTTGTTTTGTATATATGTTGTCCGACTCTACATTCAAAATTCTCTACAGATGTTCAATCCTTAGCCCCAATACTGGGCATGGAGCAGAATATTGGCGCTGACGAAGATGATTTTCATGTCATCGGGCGTAGAAAGCAGGAGATTGACAAAGACGAGAAGCGGACTGAGAAGGTTCACCGAAGGATGGGTGTGATGGTCGGCGCACAGTCTGGAGTCGTCAAATCGTTTGGAAATGTTCCCGCTCGCCCCAAAAAAGTTGTCAACTTCTGAAATTTCGAATATGATCAGGTTCCGAACTTCTGCATGATCCAGATAGTGAATACCAATCCAGTTGTGCCCTCAGATCAAATATCTCCGCGTTAAAAGTTGAATGCGCTCATATCGAACTCGGGCACTTTTACATCCTGTTTGGCCGATTTCATCAAGCTACCCAAGCCCGCCTTTCTCGCGATCAGATCGTCCTGCGGGATCTCCTCCGGAATTGCTGGTGCTATCGACACCTTCCTTTCCGGTGAAGCTGCACGAGTGGAGGGTAAAGAGGAGATGTCCATGTCGATCACGATCGAAGACCGCCGACGAATAGTGGGCGGCATTGAGAACATTGAACGACGTGTAGTAGGGCTGGAAGGTGTGTCTGACTCTGTTGTTGAATGAATGCCATTAGTGTTGATAGGCGCGGGTTTGTCGAACGACCAAGATTGAACTAGGTCTAGGGCTAATACATGACAGCCTTGCATGTGAAACGCGTGAAAGCAAGGTTTAGTTGCATCGAAGAATCTGGAATGCTAGAACACTCACCCATGCGGCAAAAAACGCGAGCAATCTGCAAAACAAAGTTGAACTCTAGTTTACCTGAGATCTCACTATTCCCTTTGGCTGCCTGTAGAGTTTTTGATCTCAATTGAGAAAACAGTAGCGCAAGGCTAGGATCGTCGTAGTGAGGTTCTCCGATTTCTGTGACGGAGATGTCTAGAACCCCGACAAGGTCTTGAAGAGGTGTCTTCATGCGATGTAAGCTTGCTGCAACAGTTGAGAAAAGCCTAACTTACCACCAGTACCCGTACACTCAGATCTCGGCGATGAAGTATCCAAAAAGCCCAACTGGCCAGCCACCTATTTCCGTCTCTGAACGCAATTGGCAGAACGGTGTTATTTAGTATGCTGAATAGCACCGGACCTTCATTACTCTGTTCCACAACACGCGCTATAGCGACAGCCAGCTGAAAATCACCCAGTTGCTTGATGCAGACATTAACGGCATCCTTCAATGAGTTTCCAAGAAGGAAGAATGCAGCCGCGTATTCTACACGATGTTTAGTGTGATACTATCATGCATAAGGAGAAAAGAGAATTACCAAATCGTTGTTTACCGAGCAAGGCAAACGCATTCTTGAGTGCAGCCGTCCGCCACCGGGGTTGAGTGAAGTCATTTGACAGGAATTTCAACATGACTCCCTGTTCCCTATGCCATGCCGCTTGTCTCCACAGCCCCTGTACGAGCTTCGTCTTTCCCAATGCGAAGTAGAATAACGAGCAAGCGGTCGGATCTCGAGCATCGCCAGCCATGTATTCATTTCTTGCGATAGCCTCTAATTGTAATTTCTATCATAATATCATAATCTATTCAGTAAGTCCTCGGATGTATTCCACGAGACAGAACTTACCATTGATTCAAGAGAAGTTAACCATATTGCAACACCCAGCGCTCGAGCATCAGACCAGCACATCTTCCCATTACAGGCCGCTGACGAAGCATTCAGCAGTAAATCGTGGCTCTCACTGTGGAACGCCCATATGATGTCTCTGTACCGCAGTCGCTCTCTGCGCGAGGTCTTGCGCGGAATGACCCCCGTCGTCTCCGGGCTGGTAGGCGCGGACGCTCGGTGATTCGATATGTAGAACGATCTCATTGATATCAAATATCTCAAGCCATTAGCATCAAGCGACCGTCGTTGTTCGTCTATCTGCTCATCAAGTGTCCAAACCCGAACCATAGAGAGAAAAAAGGTATATTCGACGTACCTCCAAAGTAGTCTGTATTAGGACTAGCAAATGGGCCTGCTCATTTGGCGTGAGATGCGGCAAGGGGTCAGATTCAAGCCTCTCGAGAAGCTTGGTTACAAGCGGGCGACAGAATCCTTCTTCAGAACTGTAATTGACTATTAGCAATTGAGATCGACACGCAAGTACAGAGTAAGCTTCCTACTCTTTTTCCTCTGGGCCATCAAAAAGTGCGTTATACCTCTTCTTATGAACAGATCCCTGAGCCTTCAAATGGGGTAAACAATGGCACTCAGTATTCCAACGATTTCGCTTACTAGTGCGTCTTTCTGTAAAAACCGTTCAATAGGGACTGATGACCATGTAGTCTTGGGCCTCTGGGTCTCAAGGTCTTTGGCAAGGTTAACAATCACATCTTTAACCAGTTCGACTTTGTCTATTTACCACGATGTCAGCGAACAAATAGCAGAGTCGTATAAGCACTCACTCCACAAAAGACATTGCAGGAGCATCTGTGGGTGGTAATCCTCCAGAGGACCATTCTGTCGCGCAACGTGTTCGAATAGACTTTCTTCTGAGGGTTCCGACTCCTTGTCCGAGGGCTTGGGAGGACCATACAGCAGCATCTGGTGACCAGCGCCAATGAGGAGGGAGCTGTTGGCTAACCATATCGAGTCACTGATGGGATATGGGATGAAACTGGAAAGCCCATCAACTTGAGGAATTTCCAAACTGCACATAAATAAACTGACTTTCCAATATCTATTCTCCAACATAGTGCCCAGCCAGGTCCTTCATCGAAGTAGGTCATTCGTTGCTGACATAGCAGCTCGACGTGATGTAGAAAACCAACAGCTAGAATGGACTGCATATCTGGTGTCGAAGACCAGTCTAGGTCGTTTATTGAATCACTGTAAGCTAATTCATCAGAGTGCAAAACACGCCAGGTTAAGTGACCAACCTAAAAATTCGATGATACTCCAAACCGGACGCGAATTCTGATTCCTTAGAGTCCCATATCGTCAATTCGTCGCCTTCTGTACCGGGAGTAACTGTAGGCGATAATCAGAATGCATGAATGCTACAACGCAGTGCTAGAACCTACTCAAAGCCGTCTTCTTCGCAGAACTACATCTCGCCTTCGTGATACCCTTTCGGCCAGTCCTTACTCTGCCTGTGCACCTCCATCCAGACCCATTAACACTCTTTCGGTTCTCACGAGATGCAGATGGGTTCTTGAGGTCGTCGGGTACCCAGAAAGCTAGCTCGCCTTCTTCAGAGATGCTCAAAAGCGCGTCAAGCTCGATCCATGGATGACTAGTACCCCAAGCCATTGGATCTACTGGTAAGATCATGCTAGGAGGTGAACTGAGTGGTAGATGGTTGTGTGAATGGAGTGTAAGGGCCACAGCAGGGCTCGAAATGCCAGAACATATTTTCGAGTCAGTAGTTAGATGAACATGAACAATGGAAAGGTCCGCAGTGATACCGAGGATAGAGTCGTGACTATCATTTGAGGGCATGGTAAAGAGTGAGTTGATTTGGGGGAGGCTAATTGATACGGGTGGTGAAGTATGGAGAGTCAAAGTCGAGTCTGAGTTTGAATAAGTCGCGAAATTTCGCCCTGTAGAGACAAGAATGTTATTGATGACAGGGATGTTAACTGACTTGCACTTACCATGGTCAAGTACTACGACGTGATCAGCCGCCTGCCAACTCCCAGACCGAGTCAAGTGCGACCAGTCCTGTTCAAACTTCCATGATTCGCCGCCGCCACCACTACGAATAACGCCGACCCCATTGCCTTCGGGAGTTCTGACAAAGCGAGATATTTTGGCCTCTTCCGCAGGAATCTTTTCTAGATATCGGGTTTTCAATGTTATGCCGCCTGGCTGGGCGTCGAAGAAATCAGCAAGAGAAACGTCATATGAAGTCAGCGGTGACGATGTTATTAACGAAAGACTACTGGGATTGGAGGGGTTAAGGAGAAGGTAGAGGTACGATGGAGGAGAAGGTAGGGTTGATGGCAAAGATTGCTGTAGCGTGAGGTGTTTGAGAAGCGTTGGCGGTCTTCGGTCTATGTTCTGCACATACGAAATTAGACAGAATTTTCTCAAAAGCAGTTTGCCTTACAGCAACAGCAGTCAATATAACACTACCATCTCCAATGACGCGAAGAAATATATCCCACCCTTCGTTCTTGATGTCTTTGAGCCGCCGTGTCTTGGCATTGTCTTGATCCTGGTTGTTTTTCAAAAAGTGTTCTAGAGACTGACTGAGGACTTCTCGGTCAAGCCAGAAAACACTTGACCTCAGAATGTCTTCCGATTGAGTGGAAGCTACCGAATAGGGCAATGACGAAAATAGATCAACGGACGCATGAAGCTGTAGGTATTGAGGAGAGTCTAGGGCGGGGAAGAATATCCGGAGCGTCGAGTCGGAAGTAATAGTGTAGAGGATTAAGTCGTCACTAAATAGAAGCCCGAGTTATAAAAGGAAGAAGAATTCTGCAACTAGACAGACCGACTGGAAGCTTGCGAGTGACGCCACGATATATCAATAATTGGTCTTGGATGAGGTATTGTCTGAGTTTGGCGACCAGATGTTGTAGAGTACAACCTAACGGCGTTGTCTATCTGTACAAACCGTGTCAATCAGCGCTAGGAAGGTTACCTGGCGGTGCGCGATCCTCACTTTGGTTGTTGTAGCAATGTACATAAGAGTAGGAGCAAAACGAGCGAGAGATGGCGTGGTCTTTAATCTAGAAGGTTGGGTCAGTGGCATGATATAGAATGAAGTGTCTCGGCGCGTACGAGACTATCCATTTCTGCGACCATGTTGGTAGATCATTCTCGAGAATTAAGGTGTAAACCGACAATCCGCGGGTAGTGCCTACAGCAAGTAAACCTGTCATCGTTGAGACGAGTGTTGAACCTGTCTAGTCAATTATTCATTACCAGATCTACTATCGAGGGTCGTAACTATATGTTCTTGAGGAAGTGAGAGGGAAGAATGAATCCGCCATGTATCGTTGTGCACCCCGGAGAGTGACCAAGCTGCAATCTGCGAGTTCATTGCTGCCACTATCTAATCAAAAGTAATGTCACGGATAATGGACACACCGCGGAATGGACCACGCACAAGTTTCATTCCAGAGTCGACAGAGATACAGGAGACCGTTCCTGTCGCATGAATAGACCCTGGAAAGGCCTCCCAGAAGGCAAGGACGCGTATGAGAGCAAGATTCTGAGCATTGAGTATGACGACAGCATCTGCGGATGGATAAAGCTGCAAAAAGAGTGAGAAAGTCGGAGAATCGAGCTGGGAAAGTGAGTACTGACAAGAAGAGTCTCAAGAGGCAAGACAAGATGATGAAGAGGGGAAGAAGGGGAAGCAGAGTAGTTATGCAGCAAGTTGAGCATTGCGACTAGAGGATATTCATCGCTGTTGACCTAAAACGGGTACGCGAACACATGTCCACTGCGCACTGGCACTCACCTCTCTCTCTTCTCTAACCATGCGTCTCTCGCGACTAGCCATCGTCGCCTCCTTCTTTCCTTTTGTCCTCTCTTCTCAGCTCTCTTTCTCCTCAAATTACTCAATCTCATCTCAGACACTCGTCACCGCCCTTTCAGCAGATCCAGACTATTCTTCCCTCCTTCATTTGCTACAGCGGGCAAAGTTAATACCTACTCTCAATCGACTCAATGGAAGCACCTTCTTTGCTCCTACCAACGATGCAATCAAGCGCCATGTCTCATCCAATTCTCTCTGGCGTTCTGTACTCGATGACCCTAACTTTGTTTTACACGACAACATTCAGGAGCAGCTACGACAACAGCTCTTTTATCATCTCATAAATTACTCTGTTACGGCCGTTCCTCAAGATTCTGATCCTTTACAAGTCCTTAAAACATTACATTACCCGCGCAAACCTGTGGAACCCCCCTCTCGTGATCCACCACCTTATCCCCCTTGGATGCCAATCCCCGGTGGCACCTTAGGCGGTGAGCCTCAACGATTACGGGTAGCTGCCCGTGGTCAAGGTGCTTGGGTTGGCGTAGACGCTTTCGGGAAAGGAGGGGCTGAAATAGTCAAAGGCAAAGTAGACGCTGGAAATGGTATACTGTTGGGTATTGCCGATGTGCTAGAACCTCCGTCCGATTTAAGTAAGTGATCTACCTTTCATGTTATCACAGTCGACAAACACGTTCTTGCAGCCAGTGCCGTTGCGGCTCATTCTTCAGTCACCTACTTTCATAAAGTCCTCACCCCGGAAATCACCAAACTCTTGAACTCAACACCCGATCTGACTTTGTTTCTGCCTGTGAATGAAGCATGGGAGAGCTTGGACCAATACGAGCGAATTTACCTCGAGAGTAAATATGCTACTGACGACCTCAATCGAATTTTGAATATGCATGCTGTTATTGAAAAGAAAGTTAGATGGTCCGACTCGTTTGATCCTGCCATCAACTGTAAGCGCCTACTCTCTTAATTATATAGTTCTAATGATATTTCTCAACTACAGTGACTACGATTGATGGGACCACGCTCGAAATTGTCGTCACTCCGGAGAAGACTATGGTGTCCACTGCGGAGCTTGTCCAACCAGATATATACGCTTCAAACGGTGTACTCCATCTTGTCTCTTCTCTTCTCATTCCCGATGGGGCCCTTCAACTAACCCCCGAGAAATACCTACTGGCTCTGAACTGCTCCGCCTTTGTTTCATTGATTCATGATTCCGAGCTTACATCCCTCATCAATAATACTGATGCCAAATACACGATTCTGGCACCCAGTGATGATGTGCTGTCTATACTTGCCGATTCCGAGCTGCCTGAGCGTGGTTCACCTGAAATGACGAAGCTTTTGGAGTATCATTTTATTCCTGGTAGATGGACGCCGAAGAAGCTTCGGTCTGGAATGTTGATAGAAACTGCTCTTGTTGAACCTGGTCTGGGTGACAAGCGTCAAGTGCTGAGCGTCGAAGTTGGCGACGAGTACCCGAAAGACGAATCGTGGAAGTCCTTGAGATTCGGTGGCGCAATGGTGTTGCGTGAACCAGGTAAGGTAGTACTACTCGATTTGAATACGGTTACTCATCGTTCTTTAGTTGAAGTCGAGAATACTTTGATATATTTCATCTCTCGGCCCATAATACCCCCATCCGATGCCCTAGAGACTGCGCTGCCAATCTTGGACCTTTCCTCTTTCATTGCTGCTGTCCTGTCGACGACCATTGGCGATATGCTCAGGAACACTCCACATACTTCCCTTCTTATTCCGCACAACTCTGCTTTCAAACGTTTAGGTTTGCTTGTCAGTGAGTATCTTCTCGCAGCCTCTTCAAAGCCCGATCTAGAGAAGGTTCTTCTCCATCATACATTGAGCACGGTTCGCTATGCTGCTGCGCTGGAGAACGGCACCCAGCATACCTTTGCGACATTGGAAGGTTCGGATATAAGCATCGACCGAAAGAGTAACGGAAGCGTGTTTGTTAGTGCTAGTGGTGGATGGGCTGGTATGAAGGCAGAGCTGTTCACGCGCGATATCCTCACTCAGACCGGTGTGGTGCATGAGCTATCCGATATTCTCATACCCCGGTCGGTAGAGCTTACCATTGGGAAGCTGATGAAGGCTGCAAAGGGAACTACTATGGTCAGCATGGTGACTAAGGCTGGCTTGGGTTGGGTTCTTAACGGAACTGCACCTCCCGAAGGATCGTGGTGGGCCGAGCAGGGTTTAAATGGTGCCGGCTGGACATTACTATGTCCCACTGATGACGCCTTCAATCAGTACAATCTCACTGAGCTGTATGCCGACACGGAGAAGCTGACAGCAATTGTCAGCCAACATCTTATTCCGACGGCTTCAGGAAAGGATAAGTTGTTGGCTAGTCCTTTGGACGACGACCCTCTGAACAATAACCGACCATTACTTCTTGATGAATCGGTGACGTATTCTACACTGCGCTCATCGTCGTCCGCGTACGGAGACCTGGTCTTCAAACGATCCGACGACGCATCCGGAGGGTATGTCCTGGGAATCAAGGGTGCTCGGGGAACGGACAGCACCGCAGACTGGGCGCGTGTCATGTCATGGGGCCGGTCAACCACTGGGGGCGGGACAGGGGGCGTTATTCAAATTGATCGTATGCTGATACCTTACCAACCTATGTGGTGGGTAGAATACGGAGCCCCGACAGCAGTAGGGGTGATCGGAATTATTGCGATCTGTACATTTTTCTATGGGGTTCGGGTGGTGTGGAGACGAGATACAACTGAGGCTACATATGAGCCTGTAGGTGGATTTGCTAGGGGCGATGATGAAGACTGTTAATTAAGTGTATAGTTACTATAGTATGTTATAGACGATGTATCAGTATATATTCCAACTTTTATAAAATATATCGCGGGGTCTGCCAGGTGGGGTATATACATAGGAGATTGATCGGCATCGGCAGTGTGAAATCATATGCTATGCTGCATCCGGTCATACGGGAGTTAGTACCCTCTATGGCTCCCGCTAAATTCAAAATGGCTCTTCAGTTGAAGCTCTCTCTCCTTTGCTACTACAGTTAACCATGGTAAGCATCTCTTCATTCATTTGTTCTTCTCCTCCTCTTATACCAGTCTAGAGTGCTTCAGATCCTTCCACCTCCTCAGCAACCGCAGAAAATGTCAAGGCCTTCGTGGCTGGCGGTTTTGGAGGTGTTTGTGCCGTACTAGTTGGTCAGTGTATCAAAGCCATCTATCTACCCTCGGCTGAATCTTCCCCTCATTCTCTAGGGCATCCTTTTGATTTGACCAAGACAAGACTGCAAACAGCCCCTCCTGGAACCTATACTGGCGCTTTGGACGTAGTCAAACAGACTTTGGCAAGAGATGGAGTTTCTGGGTGCGTCTATTACAGTCTCTGAATGCGAAAATTTCACTGATGGTTTCGGCCTTTTCAGAATGTACCGGGGTATAGTACCACCGCTACTTGGAGTAACGCCTATTTTCGCCGTCTCTTTCTGGGTCAGTTCTCAGATGATGTTCGTTTGCAGCAGCCGTTTTCTCATACTTGGCTGTTTACAAGGCATATGACGCATCAAAGAAAATCATTTACGCCCTGACGCCGAAACGAACTAGCGAGAGTCTTTCTACCGCCGAGCTCGCTGCAGCTGGTTTCTTATCTGCTATTCCAACCACTGCAGTGACTGCTCCTGTTGAAAGGGCAAAAGTCTTATTACAAGTGAGCCTCGTCATACTGGTTCGCAGTTGAATCAAAGTCTGAATAGAATATAATCTTAGGTACAAGGACAAGGGGGTGCTGAGCATAAATATAAGGGCGTGGTGGATGTTATAGGTCATCTATACAAGGAAGGTGGTTTAAGGAGTATATTCCGTGGTTCAGGTGCCACTTTGGCAAGAGATGGGCCTGGGAGCGCTGCGTGAGTCTATGTACAAAATTAGCGAGCGAAAACTGACCTCTTGTTCCCTCTCAGTTATTTTGCAGCATACGAGGTGACAAAGAAGGCATTGACACCCGCTGGCTCTTCTACAGATCTGAACCTCAGCGCCATCATTTTTGCGGGAGGTATGGCAGGTGTGGCTATGTGGGCTCTGGCTATTCCTCCAGATGTGAGATCACTTCTTTCTATCGTTGACTTGAGCTTATCCTGTTTTAAAACAGGTCATCAAATCTAGAATACAGTCCGCACCGACAGGCACGTACTCTGGGTTTATGGACTGTGCAAGAAAGACCATTGCACAAGATGGTGCAGCGGCTCTATGGAAAGGCTTTGGACCTGCGATGGCCAGGGTGAGTAATTTCCTCTGGGTTTACGGTAGATTTTGTACTGACTCGACAGTTTAGGCTTTCCCTGCGAACGCCGCAACATTTGTAAGTGTCTTGACTTCCGTATGACCAGGACCTAACAGCACTTGTGTAGCTCGGAGTAGAAGCTTCAAGGAAAGTCTTAGACACACTCATTTAATGTTAAATTAGTATCACTGTATTTACTGGGAGAACCAGAGAAAAGAACTTTGCAATTTGCTTCCGTCAGTGCCAGATCTCAGATCATGCAAAGCCACGTGGGCTTCTTTGCCTCCGCATATGTAAGAAGCTTAAGTTGGTTGGACCCTTTCTTCAATCTTGCGCTCCCTCCACCACCTTCTCTTTCTTTACGACTTTTTACGACTGTAACGATACACACTTGTCTGCTTAGCTCGATTCTGTGCTCTCCCTTGCTTTAATATGTCTTATTCGTACGTGGTCGCATATCCGAAACCTGTGATGATCTCGAGTAACAAGTGGCTCATTGTAGCGAAAGCTCCCCTTCCAGTAGTGGAAGGAAAAGAGTAAAGAAATCCTCTCGTCCGCGCGCCACCCGTCGATCTCCTTCTGCATCCGAGTGTGTTTTTGGATCAGACGCGTTCCTTCCTCCTGATCTGACGCGTCTCTGTAGAATTGCTAAGAACAAAGACTACTTCGAGACTTGGTCCATGTATCAGAACATGGACCAAGTCTCGTATAATGATATACCCGAAGACATGAAAGAGGACATTGCAGCTGTGTTCAATGTCTCCGGGCGGTTTCCCTTTGCATGGGTGGACAAAGTATGTGACCTGAACACGAATCACTATATTTCGTCTAATCATATAACTTAGAACTCCAATGAGTTTAAAACCCTGGAAAAGGACTCGCCTCATCTGCTTGACTTTTTGTCTAAGGCTTATGAACAGTGTCCATCACTATTCAGCGATGAAGTTGCCAATGATGTAGCTGAGCTCCGCGAAAGTCTAACAACAGTCTTTCACGCATGGAAACGCCTCAATTGGATGCTCAAGTCTCAAGAAAAGTGGTCCGAAGCAGACTTTGTCGCCAACGTGTAAGTTGGCTTATGTCACTCCAATTTTGTTTCGGCAAACTACTGAATCCTAGTGTAGCTATTCTAGGCTGCGCAGTCCTGCTATTCAGCAAAGTACATACCGGTGAGACTGAATTTCACGTTGACCCTTCCCCCGCGTGCTTTCTGACTCCTTGTGTCATTTTTAGAGTTGAATGCCGCATCTGTCTTCCGCATCCTTCATTGCTTAAGAGTTTGGGAGGTGGTCCAGAGGCAGTTCGCATCCTAAGTACCAAGACAGTGATCCCAGACTCCGTGATCTTGATACCTGCCTCATATGTTGACGACTTATCCGAATCTTTCTCTTCCGCTTTCAAAGTATTGAAGAGGAATGACAAAGTCATGAGGAAAGGGAGTACTGACAAATGCTCTTCATTCCGCTACCAGAGCACACCTTGCGCCTCGATTCCAGATACTCCGAGGTTTGAGTTTGCGAGTTCCATCTGGGAAGACAAGAAGCCTGTTCATAGCATGCTCGATGATGCGTATCGCCAGAACCGAATGTCAACAGCATCTGCGGCGAGGCATTTGAACTCTATGCGTGTCAATGCTCCAGTTTTTGGCCTTGTCTGGGCGCATGGCATTGTTCGAGCTCATGTTGATTGGTGCAAAACGCCTGAAGGAAAAGAAAAGCACCCGGTGAGTCCACTTTGCTGGGCCTAAGAGCGCATCGGCTTCCCCTCACCATTTAAACTTTCTCCAGATGGTTCTCTCTGCTCCATTTGTCAGACCTGAATTCGACCCCTCCTCCGAGTCCTCCCGTGAATGGCAACTTAATCGCCCAGGTGATATCTTACAAATACATTTCCTTATACAAAATATCGATCTTTGGACCGTTGGTCGTTTTCGTGAAAGGGTATTTGAGGGAGTTCGGAGCTTGGAAGACGGTGTGCTTCGCAAAGAAAAGGTGTTTGTACCTTGGAGGCGGGTCGGTGAACTCGTACCGACGAAGACTAGAACATTGAAAGAGAATGTTGATGTCTCTGTTGGTTCCTCCCTGGCCTCGACACCGCCGAAGCGTACCACTAGTAAATCTCGATCTCACGGATGAATGGATACTTAGTTTTAATGTAGTCCTTGTATTCTTTGATAGTAATGTGTTGCACAATCAATCGTACACATGAGTATAGTAATATCGCATTGAAGAGGTTGATGAATAACGGTGGTAGGGCTGCCGGCAATGTCCACTACCCTGTAGGTAAAGAGGATACTATGACCTTTTGTACTCGAATACTAGTTAGCCTCAGGCCTGTCGCCTCTGGACTAGAAGGTCAACAGGCCCGGATCCGCAGCTACATAGGTGCCGAAAACTTCCTGATCTGAGCAACAGGGTGCACGTAAACTTGACTTGCAATGCTCCAAAGGCCAGAGGGTCTCGTTGTCTTCTTTGACGTCGAGACCTATGGGTATTGAATAGGTCGAGTTCCCTCGATATGAAACAGCGTAAGCAAAAAGTATAATGTAGAGGGCTATACGCAGAGCCAGCCATATCAGGCCATATCAGAGAGATAGTTACGTAGATATTTCTTATCTTATCTTATCTTTCTTTTCTTAAGATATCCAACAGTCATACCGTATGACCATATCTTATTACGGCATACCATATTAAGTACCATATCGTAGATCCCATCTTATCAWCCTGCCTTATCAACAGTCATCCGATATTACCACATCGCCACGTTACCTGTAACAGTCATAGTATATTACCATATCGCAGATCCCATCTATATACCGCCTCTCATGCTCTCTCATGCCATATTACCACGTCCCCACGCTACTATTCCAACGGTCAAATCAATTTTACTTTTTCCAACTCGATGGTATTTTTTCAACGACACTAGTCTATGAGTATCAGAACGACTATCTTCCAATTTTCTCGTCTGCTAGTTAGGACCCTTAAACGGTGTAAAGTCAAACTCATAAGAGGGACCGGTTACAGGTCTAACTTCAAGTTGGTTCCTTCAATCTTGCGCCTCCACTCTTTGCGACTAGTACTTTAGCTTTAACGATTGCCTTTGATACATACCTGTCTGCTCAGTTCGACTCTCCTTTGCTTTTAATATGTCTCATTCGTACGTGGACGCATCTCCGGTCCTGTAATGATCTCTCGATTAACAAGTGGCTCATTGTAGCGAAAGCACCCCTTCCAGTGGTAAAAGGACAAGAGCGACGCAATCCACCTATCGATCTCCTTCTGCATCCGAGTGTGTCTCTGGATCAGACACATTCCATCCTCCTGATCTGACGCGTCTCTGTAGAATTGCTAAGAGCAAAGACTACTTCGAGACTTGGTCCATGTATCAAAACATGGAACCGGCCTTGTATAATGATATACCCGAAGACCTGAAAGAGGACATTGCAGCTGTGTTCAATGTCTCTGGCCGATTTCCCTTTGCATGGGTGGACAAAGTATGTGACTTGAACCCGAATCACTACATTCCTCTCAATCATATATGACTTAGAACTCCAATGAATTTAAAACCCTGGAAGAGGGCTCACCTCATCTGCTTGACTTTTTGTCTAAGGCTTACGAACAGTGTCCATCACTATTCAGCGATGAAGTTGCCAATGATGTAGCTGAGCTTTGCGAAAGCCTAACCTTAGTCTTTCACGCATGGAAACGCCTCAATTGGATGCTCAGGTCCCAAGAAAAGTGGTCTGAAGCAGACTTTGTCGCCAACGTGTAAGTTGGCTTATATTACTCCAGTTTCGGCATACTACTGAATCTCAGCGCAGCTATTCTAGGCTGCGCAGTCCTGCTATTCAGCAGAGTACATATCGGTGAGACTGTAAATCACATTGACCCTTTCCGTGTTCGTTCCGACTCCTTGTATCATTTTCAGAGCTCAATGCCGCATCTGTCTTCCGCACCCTCCGTTGCTTCAGAGTTTGGGAGGTGGTCCTGAGGCAGTTCGCATCCTAAGTACCAAGACAGTGATCCCAGACTCCGTGATCTTGATACCTGCCTCATATATTGGCGACTTGTCCGAATCTTTCTCTTCCGCTTTCAACGTATTAAAGAGAGGTGACAAAGTCATGAGGAAAGGGAGTACTGATAAATGCTCTTCGTTCCGCTACCAGAGCACGCCTTGCGCCTCGATTCCAGATACTCCGAGATTTGAGTTTGCGAGTTCCATTTGGGAGGACAAGAAGCCTGTTCATAGCATGCTTGATGATGCGTATCGCCAGAACCGAATGTCAACAACATCTGTGGCGAGGCATTTGAATTCTATGGGCGTCAATGCTCCAGTTTTGGGCCTTGTCTGGGCGCATGGCACTGTCCGAGCTCATGTTGATTGGTGCAAAACGCCTGAAGGAAAAGAGAGGTACCCGGTGAGTTCACTTTACTGAGCCTCAAATCGCATCGGCTTTCTCTCATCATTTAAAACTTCTCCAGATGGTTCTCTCTGCTCCATTTGTCAGACCTGAATGCGACTCCTCCTCCCGTGAATGGCAACTTAGTCGTCCAGGTGATATCTTACAAATACATTTCCTTATACAAAATATCGATCTTTGGACCGTTGGTCGTTTCCGTGAAAGGGTGTTTGAGGGAGTTCAGAGCTTGAAAGATGGTGTTTGTCGCCAAGAAAAAGCGTTTGTACCTTGGAGGCGGGTCGGTGAACTCGTACCGGCGAAGACTGAAAATTGAAAAAGAATGGTTGACGTCTCTGTTGGCTCCTCCCTATCCTCAACACCGCCGAAGCGTACCACTGACAACTCTTGAGCTCACCAATGAATGGATAGTTCCAATGTAGTCCTTGTATTCTTTGATAGTAATGTGTTACACGATCAATCGTACACATGAGTACTGTATAGTAATGTCGCGTTGAAATGGTTGATGAATACAGATAATTATATGAGATGAAACAACATCTTTTAAACCAATTTTACTTTTTCCAACTCGATGGTATTTTTCCAACGATGCTAGTCCATGAGGAGAGGCGACCCTCTTCCCAGTCTTCGACATAAGAAAGGCCTGCGCCACCGCGGCGACCTTGCTCGATCTTTAACCGCTTTTCTGCATCGCACCAGAACAGGACCCAGTCGCCCATTCGAACATGACCAGAACTTCGTTCAAAGTACCATTTGTTGACAGGATTGTTCGCTCGACTCCTCCATACGAGATCACGGCCCTCTCCCTGACCCTCTTTACCACCGTTCGGGTTGACGGAGGAAGGATGTCCAAGGCCATACGACTCATCGTGTAGCGCAACCCATAGGAAATCAACCGTACCGTCTCCCTGGTGACTTGGTAGCACGGCGAACTTATCCAAGTATGAAATGGGTTCCGGAGAACCAGGGCATGGTTCATTCGTCACAATTGCGGCACCGGCATAGTCGCCAGCAATGATGACAAAATCAAGCGTCGTCTTTAGGCGAGTGTAAAAGGCACTCTCATCGAGAGTGCGTCCAAACGACTGCTCCAATAAAGCATTCATTTTCCGCTTATCAATCTCGTCAACAGTCCGAACAACGCGAATAGGCAAACCGCGACGAAGTAAGGTGGGGGTGTGAGGCGTGAGCTTTCGATTGCCTTGTAGAAGAGCATGGGGGAGACTGGAGCTCACAGCTGGCTTGTTGGTGATGAGATTAGCGATAAGAGAACTCTGGGAACGATGCGAGACCATAATTGCCGAGGATGTAGGAGGCATGTAAGAGAGACAGGTCTTCGCCAACGCAAGGTTGGATAATGCAGTGGGATGTGTATGTTGCCACGGATCTCGGAAAGTCTCATGTATATGTCGGTGTTCGGAATCTAAATTGATGAGGAGATGAGGGTATCCAGACCGCGCGTAAGATGGAACACCACCCTCACGATTGATAATCATGAGGCGCAAGGGCGTGAGATCTACATCGTCAGCGAGCTCAGAGGCATCTTGCTCTTCTGTATTTGAAAGGTTCTGTGTACCAGCTTCAACCATACCACGGGCTAAAGCACCTATTACGTCATTGGCGTCTATTCGCGTTGAGCGACAGAATGAGTCTAAAGCGAAGGGCGGTATTACAGGAATTTCTCCAGAACGTAGAGCAGAGCGGATGGGAATCAAGTCAGAAGGAAGTGTGTGCGCTTCTGGGGGCGAAAAGTCTGGTTCCGGATCTCCGTCGCCAGGCTTAGGACCTAAGCGCACCACCGCCCCAAGAACTGGACGAGCACGTCCACCACGTTTTTCAAGGGCAGAAACTAAGCGCATTGTCTCCTCCACGACGACCGACCTCTCGTCTTGTTCGCCTCGTGCGACTTTATCGTTTTCTACAACAATGACACTGACAAGACCAAGTTTTTCGAGATACACCATACCCTGGGCAATGCTGTCAAGCTGTACATCTGTGAAGGGCCCCTGCACTTTCACAAGGGCAGTGCGTCTAACCACAGGATTGAGAATAGAAGCGATGATTGGACTAGGTTTAGGATGCTCAAGAGAGACTGGTATCGACTCTGCATCTGGCAATGCGGTAGCAGGCGAATCGACGGGAGTAATATGAACGTCGTGGTTCACGCTGGGTGGCGGTTTGACTTTGGGTCGAGGCCCGAACGAAGCGAGATAAGATCGTGTATCCCTTAGAGATGGATTTGCGCGCAAAATGGAAAGAATGAAGTCCTTTAATTGACGTAATTAGACATGCAGATAACAACGATGGGCAAAAAAACAAACGTTGTCAGAAGGAGGTAGATCGTCAGCATCTGGAGGTGCAGTTTCTCTCAAGTTTTGGATGGTCTGAATGGAGGATGCGTAAGTACAGGAACAAAAAAGATGGGAAAATAAAACATACTGCGTAAAACGCTTTAAATGACTGACAGCGCTTAACTTTGAGAGCTGAGGCCAGTATATGGCGTGAAGAGCACGTATGAGACAACATTAAGGAGCAAAGTTGGGAGGAGGGAAAGGTAGCAAGAAAACTGGGTGAGTCATGGAAATGGACGGTCTTTAAATGAGCAAACTGCACCTGCGCTTGGATTGGATCATTTTTACGCTTATGTTATCTGATTAGATCTCAGTACAGCTGATTTTCCTATTTCGGCCACACCTCTACAGTTACACCGCTGCGGTCAACCGCTTTATTGCTTCTTGCAGGCGAATAGCTCAAAAGCCGCTGTAGCTTGTGCTTCATATATCGTGTACAACAGTATTCACACTTTATGTAGCGTAAACAGCTCATACAAGAAGCTGTTGACCTTCCGAATGCGGAGGGTATTTAGCTATTGGTTCTTCTATAATCCACTCAACGAACGTTCCACATGTCCAACGGGCCGTTCAAAACACAAATACGCGGAAACTTCGATCTTCATCCCTGTCAGACTATGTGAAGTATAAGTCTCATCTGGGGTCTTGTACGAAAGTTAAAGCTTACATCTACAACAATGAGCGAGTCCTCGCTGCACATTAGCGAGGAGAGTCTCGGCATGTTAGGCAGAGGCACAATGCGTATGCAGTAAGGTAACCACGTTTTGACTTCTTCCTCGAATAGATGTCCTGCTCGAAAGTTTGTCGCAGCAGTTATTGTTAGAGTCGAATCGAGTTCCAAGCTCGTCAAACTGGATGAATCGACATCTGCCAAAAACCGACTACCCTGTGATACGGCACGCCTTAGTGCGAGGTCATTGAAGTCGTATACATGCATTGTATACACTCGTCCAGTCCGAATCCCGTATTCTGGTACCACGTATCGCGATCCGAAGACATAGCAAGCCCAAACCATAGAATGAGGCCGACGAAGGTCAATCAATCGAGTACCTTTGGGCCCCCAGGCTTCCCATTTCAACATTTTATTTTCTGTATCCATAACATCCAGATGAGCCATAAACGTTTTCTGAGGCACAAAAAGCGTAAGATAGTGTATAGAAGCGTCCCTCTGGACCCAAATTGAGACCACGAAAAGTTTGTTGTGATGAGCAGTCTCAAAAGGAACTTCGAGTCTGGAATGGGCCGACCAAAAAGGAGACGGATCAGACCTAACGCATATGTATATGGGAGCCACAGACGACTCGAACGGAGGAAAAGCTAAGCCAACGCTGTGTCGTAAACGAGAATGTTGCTGTTTCGCAGCGGACTCTTGATAAAAATCTACCACCTTCAAACTTGGCTCGATGTTGTGAGCGTTCGTGATGGTGAAAACAGCGAGGAGAACATGACGTTCTGATAGGAAACAAAACGATCGCATTCCGTCACCGCTGAGATACTGACAAGAAATTACTCGCAACATTCACAGAAAGCCTGAGAGGACTCTTACCAATCTTATGCGACCAGTCTTCCATTCCCATATGATGAACTCATTTTCACCGGCTTCGACTGTGTTAAAAAATATTCCAAGGAAATCCCCAGATACTTGAACAGAATACGACATTTGGAGGTCTCTGAATTCTTGAGTATGAAGAATAGTGCCAGAATCAGCGGCCAAGGGATGTTTGCTCCCGTCCGAAATCGATCTCATATGAATGTGATGGCTATGGTCAGGTCTAGGTCCCCACCTAATACAGGATGAGAAAAATAATAAAATCACAGCTTGGTTGGACCGACCAGCGTGGAGCTTCAATGAGCACAAGAAGATCCTGTGCAGGATCTATACCAAAGTCACGCACTCCCCCCGGTACATCCACTTTCACGGACCATTCTCTGTCGGAAATGCCACGGTGAACAGACGGAAGCTGCTTGAATTGAAAAGCCGTCCTGTCTGCTGTCTGTTGCGCCAACACGTTCCCAAAGAGTTCCCAAAGGCCACCTCCACTTATTGGGACGATCAGCTCTTGATTCCAATGACACGTATCCCAGGAAGACTGCTGTTGCCGCAGACGCTCGAGTTTTTCTAGAGCTGAGAGTCTGCTGCACCCGTCTTGCTGCCCAGCTACTTCGAGTTCGATTATATACGTCAAATTCGCCGTTTGGTCGATCAAATCACGAAATAGCTTGCAAACCTGTGTTTGACGGTCTATCCTTGAGCAATAGGCGGTGATTACGTCCGAAAACACACCATTCTACAACAAGACATGGTTCGGGCGTCTAGCTCCCAAAAGATATTGATGATTAACTCCAAAGGAAGAAGTGTTAGAGATAGCATATTGCTTTGAAATCAGGCTGTTTCTGATTCTGAAAGCACGTAAATGTTTAGAGACAGAAAGCACACGACAGTGATAACGAGTAAGTAGAATGCTTGAATTCAACAGCGATGATGTAGGATTAGTCAGCAGATCTGAGCATTGCTGAAGTGTATTCATTCCCTTCAAGTTCCCTTTACTCTCTGCGTATCCTTATTTTTCTTTCATTTTCTGCTATTATGTCCTTGAACCACCAGAAACAGCCCCTAATAACAGTCAGAACCCTTACCCACCAGCCTCGCTTAACTTCATATCTAACATTTATCACACAGTTCTATCAGCAAGACGTGGTACAGAAGGTCGCACCTCCACACTCGTTCGGCATAGTTCTGGTACGCTTTCTGGCTGTCTTTGATATTTCAAGACTCAATGGACTTGTGGCAGAGGTGCTGGCACGATGCCGAAGACATGCCTTTGCCAAATCCGCTCCAGGATCCTCTTATGCGACCTTTAAAGCGAGGGGAAGTTGGCGTATCCTTTCTGTCTGAATCTGGGAAGAGAGAAATTCTTCCAGAGTCAGATCTAAAGCTACTGGATCGTACACTACAACCTGGAGATTTCTGCAAGAGAAGCGTGGACGACATACAATCTGGGGTAATCTTGGATGTTCGCGTGAGGGCTCACATCGAGCACGTAATCAGCGGAGAACCGATAGAAGGCTGGAAGACGTCTGAAGACTTGGAGTTCCGCAAGAACGCTGAGATAGGCGACTACGTAGTTTATAATGACTGGGTTGGACAGGTGCGTACCGCATTTTGATACAATGAGACTTTGCTGAATTCGGGTTTCAAGGTTATAGAGGTAGAGTGATAGAAACATGCTCCTCATGTCCTACCATTTATTCATTTCAGTATCGCGTAGTTGTACGATGAGAACATTGTGGAAGTGCCAACGGGCCAGCTTGTCAGACTACCGGAGTTCAGTTCTCGCCTCTCGATTGGAGAGAAGAACGAGGTGAGCTGAAGCCAGTGCGATTCTCTGCACCGAATTTGACTTTCTCTATTTCAGAGCATCTTACCAGCGCCTGCTGGCGGCGTTCAGAATGTACTGGGCTTCTTATTCGGTAGTAATCGGCCGGGGCTTGAAACGGTCATTGCTGTGAAGCATACTGTTTATGCCATTGCGTGGCTAGCCTTAAATCAATCAGTGAGTCTACATTTCATTGAGTCTGGTGTCTCTTCACTGAGCTTGCCCGTCATCCAGCTTGATTCTTGCGAAGCGGAACAGAGGGAAAGGCCGAAACGGTTTTGGCACGGACCAGATATCTCGAAACTCATTCTTATCAGGAATCGAACAGATTTCCAGATGCGAATCAGCGATCGGATATCGCTCAAAGATACCACTGGACTACCTTTCACGAAGCATGGTCGTGAAGAGGAAGTCGGAGGTGTCATTTATGTCCAAAGCTTCACGGTGAATGCCACAGAGACTTCTTTAGATATACTATGGCAAGACGGTTCTAAAGAAACACTGAAATCTGTTGAAGTTATCCCTTATCTGAATCCTGACGAATATGATTGTTGGTGAGCTATACAGTCGCATATTTCACTTCTGTACTCCAACAAAATCTATACAGGCCCGGTGATCATGTCTTCTGGAGCAGCGAGGGGATAAAACGAGCGGCTGTTGTACAGTCGGTGAATGCGACCGATAGGACCGCCAAGGTCCTTTTCTCGGATTCTGGAAAATTAGAATTGGTTTCCCTGCTAGAACTCGATCCTCATGGTACGTCTGATACAGACATATACGCTGGAACGGAAGGGTTAGGTGTGAGAAGAGGTGACACGGTGTTTATTCATCGGGAGGGCACAACCAATGGATTCGACAAACCGCGCGTACCTAGGATTGGTGAAGTAGAGGCCTGGGTTCGAGAAAATCCTTTTAGTGGACAACATCCTGGGCAGCTCGGGGGTTGGCGAAAGGAAATGGCAGACTTGGGAAGTAGTATTGCCGCCCGTCGTGGAACTGAATCCGAAGAGGGTACAATGCGGGCTCCTCCCAAGGATGGTACGATGCTGTGGATTGGCGAAGTGATTGACGTAAGTATCAAATAATGAAGTGTTGTATGACTCTCATGGCCTGCTTCGCCCCAAATAGCTTCGCTTGGATGGCAGTGTAGAAGTGTTACATCCTGATGGCACTGCTCAAGTCTATCCTCTGCAACGACTAACGAAGCTCTACGATGGTATTGAACAGCTGGAGGATGAGCTTTACGAAGGTAGTCATTGGGGATCCGAATCTGAAGAGGGTCAAGAGATTTGGACGATGCACGAAGATGGAATCTGGCGACCGGATGCTTACCCATGGTCGGAGCCTGGCAGCGACTACCAGGACGATCTTGAGGACGATTATGAGGACGTCGACGAAGGAGAGATCTCAACTGAAGGAGAAATCATGGATGTTGACGAATTTGCGGGCATGTCACCGTTATCTTCACCGCAGCCTATGTCCGACATTGAGAACTCAGTTACACTTCCATTGACCGAAAAGCTGCCTCTGGCCGCTTCGGATTTGACGATAGGACCTCCGGACGATTTACATGATCCCGAAGATACTGAGGAGGGCGATACCAAAGACGAAAACCGTAGGCCTTGGAAACAATTTGATATTCTTCCCACTGCACCTGCAGACCATGCATACTATTCTACGACACCAGCACAACATTCCAAGACATTTATCTCTCGGCTAGCACGAGAGTACCGTATCTTAATGAGCAGTCTTCCTGGTATGTTCACAAATGCTTTCCTATACTGATGCTTTGACTTACCGGAATAGATTCCATCATTGTGCGTGCCTTTGAGGATAGGGCAGATCTTCTACGGTGTCTTATCATTGGGCCTCAAAATACACCCTATGAAGATGCGCCTTTCGTCATCGACTGGATGTTGGATTCAAACTTTCCTCAAAGTCCTCCACTGGCGCACTTTCTGAGTTGGACAAATGGTAATGGACGAGGTAAGTGATTTGAGCCAGCCTATGCTCATGCCCATGCTAATACTTCCATCGTCTGCAGTAAATCCGTGGGTCTCTTTTTTTGTCTTACCTGAATGCTCACATTAATTTTCTCATCTAGTAACTTATACGAGGAAGGCAAAGTCTGCCTATCTATCCTTGGTACCTGGGCGGGCGATCGGAATGAGACTTGGAGTGCCAGTCGATCTTCTCTTCTCCAGGCATTCGTCAGCATCCAAGGTTTGGTGCTGGTGAAGGAACCGTACGTCATATTTACTCGATGCACCTGATATACTTCTGACAATATGCTTCTTAGCTGGTTTTGTGAACCTGCCTACGAAAAACTTCGTGGGACTGAGGAAGGCATAGTGAACAGGTTTGTTGAACTGAACTGTCTATGCGAGTGTGACGATTGATTTGCTCCCGACTAGTCGATTATATAGCGAAAAAGCTTACGTTCTTTCTCGCGGTTTTGTTCGTCGAGCGCTAGAAATACCTCTTGGTGGATTGGAATCTGAAATCGACTGGATTTACTACTCAAATCACCGGCTGAAGAAGGTCTTGGACGACTCTCGCGCTCTTATTGAGATTAGCAAAGCTTCATCCACAGAGACATCACAGACTAACAGCGACAATGAGGCTGCTGTACCTCGGTTGACAGCGGGAGGAATTATAGCTCTGGAACGGACGTTATCTAAACTACAGGGTCTTTTTGAAGCACATCCTTCGGAGGCGACATAAACGTAGTCTATTTGTCGTTTATCATACACTGTACTTATTATAATGCATTTAAGGACGCCATCGGGGATCCTGATCTTCTTGAGCACACATACGAAAACATGAAGTCGAGTGCAAGCCATGGCCACACCGATGTTATGCATCAGAGACGATTCTAATTCAACAGTAAATCATTGAACAACCAAAGTATACTTGAGGGCAAAACCGAAATAGATATGTTATCGAACCTAGAACCTAGGACTCGATGAAGACAACAGATATGTATAAGTATCGGAACTAAACGAGTTGTACGACAGTACAAATAGTAATACAAACAAAAGAGCGGCGCGGTGTGCAAAGCCACCAACAATGACATGAAAACACCATACATAAACAGTAATACTAATAACTCATGAGTGCTGAAAGTTCGGCCCAAATGCTATGCAACAAAGTTTAGCATTGTCCAAGGAAGCTGCTTTTTGGGAAAGGCTGCTTGAAGTCGTTCCGCCAAGTAGTGAGATTGGGATTAGTATACGCTTCGATATACCTTTGAAGTAAGAAGATTGAGTGACATGATTTAACCGTGTGCGCAGTCAATAACGTACTCATCAATATAAGCCTTGGTCGGGAAATCCGGAGGATCGCAGCCAATGTTAATGCTATCCTTGGGTTGATATACACGGATCCAGTCAACCAACATTGAAGTGGGGAACACTAGGTGATCTAGGTCGACGGGCCCAAAGTTTGTCGACATACCCAGGTTGGCGAGGAGATACTAAGACAGATATCTCAGTCAATGTCCTCAGACCATAAAACGTTAAGCCCCACCATCGGCTCCTGAGGAACGGGACGCGCTGATATTTCAACGCGAGTGTCGGCCGCCACTCCTCCGGCGTTGATAGTCCAAGCTTGTTGACCGTTTGCCATCCAAGATATGTACTATATTTAACATTTTAGAAAGCAACATTCAGGGGGCAAATCAAAGCGTTCAAAAGGTTTTGCCACCAACCGCGTCATCGTAACCTGCAAAATTTTACATAAGCATGCTGCGGCCCAGTGGGACTATTTAAAGGACATGCCTGGCTTATATTCAAACCCGTAGGTCGAGTAGCAGCGACCATTACCGTAATAACACTCAGGATCTATACTCAAGATTCCAGGTATTTATGGTCAATATGCTATGAATGAGATTGCACGAGCAATGACTGACTAGTTTTAGTTATACACGACGTTGCTTGCTGAAGGGAACCACCGGCATATGAGTTAAGCTTCGTTGAAGTGGGATCATTGACGAGGAAATTGGCCGACGTATTGAACCACTCGTATTGAGCGTTGAATGGCTTTCACAAGGAGTAAAGTGTAAGCAACTATTCTTCTCCAGTACAAATTCGCTACTTACCGCCCACTGTCCAGACTGTGACACTTCTCCTGTAAGCGTCGTCCCGTCGAAGTCCGTTCCAATCTGTCAATGAAACAAGCAATCATTAAGGCATACAGCAATCATCCGTTCTCCTAAACCTACCTGGGCTTCAAACATGTCAATCTCAGGGGCGGATCGACCGACATACGTTCCATCGGAATGGACAGGACCTGGATGAGACTCTCCGGGACAAGTACATCTAGAGAGACGCTGTCCGGGAAGGTACGAGAGCGCGCCATCTGCTGATGGGTCACCGTTGACAGTAGCAGCAGTAGGAAGGCCGTTTTGTGTTTGATTCGGCGCAGTGCCGACGTCACAAGCATCATACGTATAGGGCCACTGTCGAGCTAAATTTAACGAGATCCAGTCCTACGTTACTGATTGGCGACGTACCATTCCCTCAAGGCTGGCGCCATACCCCGCACGGCCTGATCAGCCCCATTTACCAGTCTCAGATTTCACTTCAATCGATTCGACAAATGTATTCGTACCTAAGTTCCCCATGGACCAGATAGCGGGCCACAGACCTACGACGTTGTTGACTCCGGGAAGTACGACAGATGCCATTACAAGGCCACCCGTGAAGCAGAATTTGTTCCAGGTGGACATCATGCCCCCTTGGTAGTTTAGATTGTGAGTCTCCTTCTGGGATAATGTAATCCACAATGAACCATTCTTTGTTGTGATTGCCGCAGGGTCATACCATTCCATATTGTTGGTCTGTGATGTAAGTTGTTAGATCATAACCATGCGATTAACACGGTGAACTGACAGCCCAGTAATGAAGGTCCACTGTAGAACAGACATGATCAAATTGGTCAATAGACAGCAATCGTGAATGTACGGACCAGCCTCCCAGTAAGGATCATCACCCGGATAGAATGTCCGTCCATCCGTGTTAAACTCGTCGCTGAAGACCAGTTGCATTTCAGATTGGTCTCTCATAGATTGGTATGTATAAGCTTCCTGAGGTGTCTCTAAATCGATCAAGCCCCAGTTACCCGACATAGATGGAATCTATGGGGATGGCAATTTAGTCATGGCTGTGACAACAATTTCCTAGCGAGACTCGCCTGGCCGGAGGCATTGATTCCCCCAATATTAAACCCACCCATGAATGAGAGATTGTGTTTGGTGAAATAGCTGATCAACGGATAGCCAGCACTAGAAGGAATGGTTTGAACGACGATCTTTGGAGAAACTGAGAAGGGCATCGCACAAGAGAGTTACAAGGCCAACACCAAGAACAAGGAGACAACCTAGGTTCGTGAGACCTCGGTAAGTGAAAAAGGAGCCGCCATGATCGTTCTTTCGGTCCCGCCGAGGATCAGGATTATGGAGGTAGTCGTCTGGCTCAGGCCGGTTTGGCGAAAGATCGGCACCCCACGCAGCGGGGTCTGGGGAAAGTGAAAACTAGAGATCGATTAGTTTCTGAGCGACGGGTGACAATGAAAGGCGGCGAATCCCACTTTGTCAGATATAGAAGGTACATTAGAGGGTATACGACGGCCAGGCGTTGCGCTAACATTATAGGGCGAATCATTCTGCAAAGACTATTGTCAAAGCTGTACTTCGCGTCCAGAATTCCGAGTGACAGACCATAGATGAATTGCTGGCCATTGACCGTATTGAAGGGGGACCTCTTGCGATGGCTGCTTGCGGAGCATCATAAGAATTGGTACCATCACGAGTAGAAGGGTGAAGAAGATTTGTAGTTGAAGGAGAATTTGGCTGGTAGCCAAAGGGCCTTGAAGCCATAAGATACAGAGTTGGGGATATAACAAGAGAGTGTATTTGATTGAAGGAGAGAAGAAAAGAGAGAATACAAGCACAAGGCCAAGGCTGATGTGGTGTTCTGCTACAACTCCACCGTGCGAATTTCAAATCAGTCCCCTCCCCTCGCAACCCCTGCTTAGTCATCCCCCATATCTCCCTGCTCCTTCTGTCAGTCCAAGCAGTCCCAGTCCTTCTCCTTCTTTCAGCTCTTTCATTGCTCTTTCAACTCGTTCTATTCCTGCTACTGTCGATCTTCCAGACCCAGAACTCGCAGCTTGTGTCTCCTCCATCTGTCTCAGTCTTTCTAGCACTTCCTGACTCACACTTTCTATCTTCACATGGCCCTCCGATGGCATTTCCGTTCGCGGTGCAATCGTATTTAGCAGAGTGAATTTATGGGTTTGATAGTCACCAAGACTCTGCGATGGGGGCTGCGCTAGGAGGTAATGCATCGACGGCGCCTTGGAAGAACCGTCAGGGCTCTCGGCCGTCGGCACTGATGTCTTGTGCATCCACTTATCCAAGCTATCTAGTGCTGCCTTCGCTTTCTTGGCTTTGTCGCGTTTTGTCGGCCGGCCCTTTTTTGACACAACTGGGATATTCGCATCCGGCATCACCGAATCCACGTACAGCTCTCGGGGCAGTTGGCGCGGATTAAAAGCATGCAGCTCCGAGTTGGGTATGATATGAAAAACCTGTGATTTCACTAATCGCTCGAGCACATACGAAGCGTATGGCTGCAAAGGCAGCAATTGCTCTGTAGTCAATACAGTCGGCAATAGTAGAAGTGATGTATATTGATCTAACGACGCATCAGTCCTTTTTTTTTTACCGCGGGAAAGCCAAGTCAGGTACCCACCGAGTGGTATCGGTATATGCTTGATCGTGTATAGCGGAATTACTGAACCGGAAGGTTGAGAATAGAAAAAAGTGTACAGGCCAAATAGCGCGACGACCCGTGTAAATGGGGCCTCAGTTTTTACGGTGCGTTCTACACAATGAGATTGAAGATGCGAATAAGCAGGATACGACGAACCTAAGAAAAGACGATGAGACACATTGAGAAAAGCTTCCCTGCTCCGGTCGTCGAAGACTTTGAACTGCAACCAATGCCAGTGATGCGCACACCAGACTGTCTTAAAAAGAGCAAAAGGCTTATCCGAAGATTGTATGTATTTCTCATGGTAAGCATGAATGAGAGTTCTTATATCATCTCGAAAAGGAATCGCATAAAGGGAGGAAGTGAAGAAAGCTGGTTGCAGAACGATGTCTCCTCGGCCTGCAGTTGTAGAAGGAGCGACGGACATGGCCGTAACTGTGAGGAGAACAAACAAGACCACATAGCGCGTCCATCTCTGATCACGTGGTACTCAGAACCTTGCAGTCTGACAGTGACCACAAATGTTTCAGCGACATAGCGATATCACTTGCTATTTCTGCAATTCAAGTATCCCCCTTCCTCGTAATCCGAGAAACTTTCTCTGCAACCATTGTGGCTGTTGGAATCGTTATGATGACAAGGGTGAGATTATGTCTGACGAGCCAGCCATGCATGATGAATCACTGAACTCGCGGTCTTTCTCAAAACGAGGTCAGTATCGCCTGGACTTGCTTCAGGGCTTGTGCTAAACCTTGCGCAGCATCTCCAAGTAAAGACCGTCTACCCACAATGTACGGGAAGGGGCCTTTTTGTCATACTTGCCAGACGAATCAAATGCTTCTTGTCAATCTAATGTCGAATTATTTACCACCATCTACTGTGCGCTCTCTGGTCTTTTTTCCTGATCGTAATTCCTGAGCGTAATATACAGAGTCCGGATTATGAGCAACGTTTGAAGATGCTCCCAGAATATCGAGAATCATTACACACGCGCTATCCTCCAGTCTGCGAGTCGTGTTTGCCCGCAGTTGAGGACGAAATTCGGAAGAAGGATAGTATGGCCCGGACACAAGCTCTTGGTGGATGGCTGAAAGAGACCAAAGGAAAGGCCAGCCAGCGACGCGTGTCTGGCACACTGAAGGAGCGGGAGAAGGTGTCCAAGGAACTGCTGGCGTGGCGCATTCGTGGGTGCTTGTGGGTATGCACTCTTGCCATTTGTATAAGTGGTTACTTGTCCGGTGAGTAGTACATATGTGTAAATTGGCCTCTTGTTCATCAGATCACTTGTAGCTGTTATTGGATATCAACTTTTCCGTTCATTATTTTTGCTGCAACCAATATTACCCATATTTGTATTTTTATCTTTATTGTGGACTGCCTGGGATCCGACCTATTCAGCTCTCCGGAAAGCTCAAATGCAGGGCAAAGATGTACGTATACGAGGGAAAAGGAAATACAACGTAAGTTACACTATTAACCAACGTATACAATTTCTCATAGCGCACGTATCTTAGTATCTGCAAATGGTTACATGGGCATCAAGGCTCGTCACAGCTACTCTGCTTGCTCTGCATTGGTTTCATCTGGACTACCTTCATTTCTCTCATCATTTGTCTCCATTACGGGCTAGAATCTATTTCACATTTTCGTTGTCGCTAGAGCTATCAGTGAGTCCATTTCGCCCAGAGCTGATCTTCGCATACTAGCATGCATTTCAGGTTTTCATAGCGTCGTGCTTCGTTCTCCGTATTCAACGACCGCCCGCAATTCGTCTTGTCGACTCCAAAAGCCACAACCTTGGCCGCTCTCGCTCATCTACACCCATAACTGGAAACGACGGCCATAGTCGCGCAGACACTCCAACAGTTCCTCCGAAACTCCTGGAACCAGACCTCTTCTCCTCTCTCACACTCTCATCGAAACCGATCGTGCAACAAAAGGCTCCCGTTTTCGGTATTCCTTCATTGGCATCGAGCACGGCGCCAGTGCCCATAGAGCGGTCCGAAGAGGACGAGATGGACTGGACACCGACGAGTGACGTTGTTAATCCTGCTTTCCCAGTACCCCCGTCAAGAAAAAGCAAATCTCATACTGCTGATGACGGGTCTTGGGTTCGCCCTCAACGATTCTTTGCACCAGAGCAGCCTACAGGGCTCGAGTCTTTGTTTGAGAAGACCAAGTTGGCAGATGACGTTCCGATGGCTGACGCTACTCATGAACAAAGCAGGAATTCAAGAAAGCGCACTTGGCAAAGTCATTTGGAGAGGTGGTGGTGGATGTATGGTGCTGGGTTTGTGATACTTAGTGGTATAGCCTTGAGATTTTGGATTGGGCGGGAAGTTTCTAGATCTAATGTTCTACATGCCATACATGACACCTCAGATGGATCTTTTGTTGGTGACGATGATTTCCGCAGTTCAGGGCTGTACCGCCATACGGCTCACTCGTCCAGTAACAGATAATGGCGATGTCAAACTTCAATAGACACTGCATTATTTTCATGTCCTCGCAAAATTGCTGTTCTAACTGACAGCTTAGAGTGTTATGAAAACAAAATGGCCTGTTATTTGCTCAGCACCCGTACAATGGCTAGAGACGAGAAGTTAGAACCATCGTAGAATGATACCGATACTATGAAACAGAAATTGTGGGGTATTTTAGCAAGATACGTAGGCACTAAAATGGTCGTCCGTTGCGTTGTATCGACGAGGTGAAGTGCAAGTAAGAGGTAAAGCAAACGGAAAGCCGTAAATGAATAAAACCAGCGGCAAGAAGAAGCCAAACGAGAAACGAAAGTCAGAGATAAACGAATGCCAATCCTAGAGCCAACCAGCTATAAAGCGAACGTGGTAAGGATTGTACTACGCAGTTGGAAACCATGTACCAAAAACCTTCGCATTCTTAAGTTAATATCCTCCAGTATGGCCATATCCTGTTTGGTGATGAAGGGGAACACCAACGTCGTAGTTAGGCCTGGTCAGACTAGGGCCGCGCGAGAGTGTTTCCTGCATCTGGGGTTGTGGACTAGGACCCCGAGCCAAATCGGCGTAGCCACCAACGGGTGCCAGATGAGAAGGACCAGCAGTGAAATCGTGGTCGGGGAGGGGTGCCATGTTACTGGCGCCATGGCCGTGATCCGAGCTGCCATGCCCCATGTCAGAAGTAGCGTTACCATGACCTATGCCAGAGTGGAATGAAGAGGTGTCTGACATTCCACGGCGATGAGTGGGCAAGCCTGAATCTTCCGCGTTAGTGGGCTGCCAGTCAATAGGCTGCATACGCTGATCAAACTTGGATGACCGAGCGAGCTTCCACTTGCGGAAAATGGTCCAGAGGATGGTAACACCACCAATGCACGAAGCAACTACAATAAGGGCAGTCAAGCTAGCGGTCTTGGTCTTGCTAGCTGCTCCACTAACGGTAGCTGAAGAAGTTGAAGAGGCCGCTGCAGCAGTATCACTGACGGTTAGGGTGACTTTGCTCTTAGTAGACGTAGCATCGCTGTTATCAGGGGCTTCAGTCACAGAGAACGACTCGGAGGTCGGTTGAGTTGCGGCGGCACTGGTAGTAGCAGCAGCAGTGGAAGCGGAAGACGAAGAGCTGGAACTGCTCGACGAAGACGAGGAAGATGAACTCGACGAACTCGACGAACTCGTGCTACTGCTACTAGCGCTTGTTGCACTGGAGGCCTAGAGCAATCTCATTAGAAAGCAATTCAATAATCGATGTTAACACTGAACGCACTGAGGTCGACGAACTGGAGGAGGAGGAAGTAGAAGAGGTAGAAGCCGAACTGGAAGCCGAAGTCGATGAGGCTGAGGCTGAAGTTGGTTTCGTGGCAGCGTCAGAAGAAGTAGCAGCGGCAGTCGATGAAGGCGTAGCATCGGTGCTAGCACTGACGCTGGCGGGATCATTGCCGATACCTTGGACAGGGACTAAGCTGTCTGCAGGAAAAGGAGAACGCTTCTTCACAAAACGTGACAAGCTCTCATGATCCCGACGATGAACCGTAGCAAAACCTTTAGCTTCTGTAGCGGAAAAGAGGGCGAAGGTGAAAGCGAGGTAGACAACGAGCGTGAGGGTTAATTTTTTTGGATTTAAGGTGAGCATGGTGGGTGAGTCAGGGGTTTGTCGATATGGCCACTACACAAGTAAGCTTAAGCAAAAGACGAGAGCGCCAGCACGGAAGAAAATGAGCAAGGATCCAGCCAAAAGGGAAAAGGTGCAAGAGAGGTGTGGATTGATAGTTGGTAAGAGAAAGTAAACCAAAAAACAACCATCAGTACGTTAACACAACAGAAGATACACAGAAGCACAGTAACTCACAGAAGTATCAGACGGACTGGCCGACGAAGACTTGCTAGCAGTTCTAAAAGCAGCCCTAAAAGCAGCCTTCTATATCGTTTGAAAGAAAATGAGGGTCGTGAAGGGACTGGAAGGGACTGGAAGGGAATAATGAGAGGATGAATTTACTATCACGGTACCAAGGTAACCACTTTGTGATCGCACGATTTTCGCACAAACAAAATAGGTGAGCAAGCAAATCATTTGTAAATCCTTTGCCATTGAGCACAGTTCATAAATTTAATTCTAAAGGCCCGGTAAAGAGGCAAATCGAGTCCTATTAGTATAAGCTACGAATTAAAGAGATAGGCGCCGTCAACTATGACTGGTCAACGACCAATCATCCAGGTTAACAGACTTGGGCGTAACATAATTGGTTCCATCATTCCACTGCGGGTTAAACAACACTTGCAGATTGTAAGTCCCAGCATCTAACTCTATCAACAGCACTGTGACACCCGGGTTCTCTTGGTCAGGCTCAGGAGGAATAGGGTCACTGTCATAGCGAGTGGCTGCCGACGTCGTGAATCGCGCACCGGAAGATGGACTCAAAATGGAAACCTTCATCGTCTGTCCATCCAGGGTCAACGTTGCCAAAGTGCCTGAGCTGTCAACGTCGACGGTAGCGTTGGTATGCATTCTCCATTGGAAGGAACTTGTGGTCGTTATCTCGTCCTGCAGAAGGATTTGCTTCCTTTGGTTGATGAATCGAATGCCACGTTTAGAAGACGAACTGCAGAGCCGATACTTATACTTCAAGAACATTGTGATACAAGATTGCAAGACTTACACATCATCAAAGTACGCGCTCGTCATATCGTGTACCCAGAAAGCAGTCGAACCTTCAGAAAGTGTCATTACCGTGCTTGCGCCTTGTTTGTCGCCAGTAGACCCGCTGCTGAGGATGGTAGGTCGAGCAAGAACATTCTGGTTTGTCTTGTTGACCACAATAGTGTTCTGACCCTCAGTCATCTTTCGATAGTAGTACCATCGGTAGCTGCCTTGAGTATCATTACTGAAGTAAGACGGTGAGCGGTAATCGCCAGACCCAAGTTCTCCAGCCCATCGCGTGCCAAGCGCATCGATAACAAAGTCACCACAATCAAGGTCGTTGTGCGTCTGGTGTCCTTGGTTCATACCAGCTTTAATGGCAACGTATGTACCGTTGACATCTGTCCAGCTGCTCCTCATTGAGACCCACTGATCAAGCTGGTTGTCGAAAAAGGCATCAAGAGGCTTGCCATCCCAGAAAGCACCCGATACCGCTGGATCATACCAAAACATACTCCAAGGATCAGCCGCATCATGCTGGTCTCGTTGGTAGAGGGCATATTGTGGTTCGTTATATTGGTTGGCATAGAATATAATGGAGTTGGCGGTGGCGGAATACTTGTTGGGGCCATGATCTCCCCAATTGAAAAGGGAAGTGGTACCCTGAACATACATGTGGAAGTCGCCAGTCTTTTTGAAATCGGGATTGACAGTAGTAAGACCATAATCAGAACCCGTGGCTGTTATGAGAGAGGATGCCATCTCAGCGTGACCAGTGGTGCCAAAGTACCAGTAGTTAGCGGTCTCAGCCCAAGTACCATCATCGGAGACAGCCATAGCACAATTCTGCTTGGCATTGTCAACAGTCAGACCGAGTAAAGTTTGGGCGTTGCCAGTGTCGTCGTCACCAAGAATAGCCAGCGCAGCCATGGTCAAACCGTTGTTGCAGACACAGTTCCAGTTACCGGTCGTGTTTGTCTTCCACCATCCAATGTACACGGTCGAGTCGTTGTACGCAGCAACACCAAGTGAAAGCCCATACAAATTCAAAGTCCAGCGGATTTGCGACTTTTGCTCATCGCTCCACATGTCATAGAGCCAGTCATAAGCGATTCCGAAAGCGGCACTGAACTCAGCGGTATCAAGGAAGTGAGCGGAATTCCACTTGTCGTCTGAAGGGCCGAATTGAGTGGTTCCGTTACCTGCAGCATTCTGAATGGAAGAAATTAGACATAGAAACATGGCAAACAGGTACAACATACCTGGATTTCGAGCCAAGTACGATCAACCCACTTGGTATCGTTTGTCATTCGATAAGCGTATGCAAAGGTTTTGACACGCTCCTTCACTTCACGAGTATTATCCAGGATACCACTGTCACCGTCCATGTAATAAGCGACAGGAGGCTGATTATACCAATCTGATGCATTGCCGAAGATAGTATCATTCCATCCTTGCAAATAGACATCTTTCTGGATGAGGTCAGGAAGAGCTTGCCACTTGTAGGACGGGGCAATGAGTCTGGGACGATCGTCTCGAACCTTGGTAGGACTGGGGTCAGAAGCTGTCCAGGGATCTTTGGGCCAGGTCACTACAGCATCATTGGAAGGGAGGAAAGTGGGAGTCGTAAAAGCAGCTGAGTTGGTCTGAGAACAGAAGTATATATATATGTTACAATTTTGAATTCCCTCGAGACAAAAATAGCACTCACAGTCGCAGGGTAAACTGGGACCATAAACTGGCTGTCCGTGGCGGTTGCAAAGCGGCCGATGGCCAACTGGGCGCTTGCAGCGGCAGAAGTGGAAGAAGACGAGTCCTTGTTATGTTTGATGCCAATGACAACACCGACCACGACACCAATGACAACAAGAATACCGACTGGAATCCCAAATTTTACCCAATTGCTTGTCCGCTTCTTAGCAGCGGGGGTTGGGGTAATAAACCCTGTAGATTCCTTGTAGTACGGGTCACCAGAACCATAGGGCGAGGGCGCAGTGCTATTATTATAAGCGGGTGAGTTATAATTGGTAGAGTTATAATTACCCGGGCTGGCCATTACTGCCGCACGGAATAGCTAAAGATATAATAGATATAAATGAAAGACGATAAGTTGGAAGTCTGCGAGTCCGTTCAGGTTGGTAAAAGAGTGTTGTTCGCTTCAGTAGCGCGAATAGCTCCAGAAATTGAAGCTAAAGTCTTGGCTTTCGCTCAGTATGTAACCGGCATAGAACCTTTTACATATTAGAGTCTGATACGCAGACGGTTACTTACAAGTGATTGAAGGTATGTACATGTTAATGCTACACTAATATATCTTTAGTCTCGTACGAAAACCCCAGCAGCTCCCATTCCTGTGCCTATGCACATAGATGTCACAAGAACCTGCTTCTTCCTTAGATGTATTCTAGATGATATGATCAGAACAGGGACTTACCTTGCCTTGCCTCCGGTGCAGTTCGTTTAGACCAGTGGCCAGCTGTCGAGCACCTGTGCAACGTATAGACAAGAAAAGAAATCCATCAGCCGGTTATGGAACTTGAATGCTCAAAAAACTTATCTAGAGGATGCCCAAGAGCAATAGCTCCCCCATTCACGTTGACCTTTTCGCTATAATGAAATCATTAGTGTCTGAGCGAAGAGGTTGTGGTGATACATTACTTACATGTCCAGCCCAAGAGTTTTTACAGTGTATGCGTATTGAGATGCAAATGCCTCGTTGATCTGGCAAGATAGTCAGTCTCACCATTCAAAATGTAGACACAACCAACAGCTCTGACCTCATACAAGTCGACATCATCCTTGCTAAGCCCGCAGCTCTTGAGTGCGGCCGAAATTGCATAGACAGGGCCTGCGACGGTCTGAGTAAACAGAAGCAGATGGAAAGACGCCAAAACTCACCTACGCCCATTATTCTCGGAGGAACGCCTGCTCATAAGGAGGGTTGAGATACATACACATAGTAGCTCAGCGGTACTGACCTGCTAAAGCCGTAGTTACATGCTTTGCGAGGATCCGCAAGCCTAATTCTTCGGCTTTCCGCCGTGTCATGAGCATGACCGCAGCTGCGCCATCGGTGATTTGACTAGAAAACTGAGTGTTGGAATTATGAACTCGACCGATACAACTGGGCCTCACCTTGCATTTCCACCAGTAGTTGTTGCATTTCCCCATTGTGGAAACGCAGCTCTGATCTTTCCCAAGGACTCCTTTGTCGTRCCATACCGGATTCCGTCGTCTTGAGTGACCACCACCCGAGAGCGATCACCAGTCCTAGGATCCTTCTGGAATACCGTGAATGGTACAATTTCCTTCTCAAAGTAACCAGACTTTTGCGCGTGTTCCGCGCGCTGGAAGGACAGCGCAGCAATCTCGTCTTGTTCTTCTCTGGATATGCCGAATTCTTGGGCAACATTTTCACTTGTCCAACCCATAGGTTTGGGGCAGTCGCGTGCTTCTTCATTGCAAGAGACTAGTTCACTCAGTTCTGGCCCACCGTTGTCGGGACTGGAAAGATGTCAAATATAGTTATGAACGCCAAAAACTGGTACACATACTTCTGAGACATGCTTTCAACACCAACGGCCAGTCCAATCTCGATTTGGCCACTCCTGATCTGATTGCTGATGGTGGTCGTGGCCATGAGTCCAGATGAGCAAAATCGGTTAATGGTTTGTACAGGTACAGTATTGGGAAAACCTGCGGCCAAAGCAGCTGCYCGGGCGTAATAGGTTGCATCCGGTGCCAGGACCACACCCACGCATATATCTCCTACAAGTGCTGGATCTACTCCAGAACGAGAGATTGAATGCTAGAGCTGAATTAGCGTCAAGAACCGGCAGTGTTGTACTTGAGTGCACCTTGAATATCTCGAGCATTAGCTCATCTGTCCTATACTCGCATCAGGTAAGGTTAACCGTCAAACGAATTGATGAATGGATAATCAGACCTCGCATCCTTCAAGCCCCCTTTCCTGGCCTTGCACAGAGGCGAGCGGATGGCCATAGTAATGACAACATCGTCAGGGCTCTGTCTTTCCAAAGCCGCTACACCGGTCGCGGTTCCAGCGAGATGAGAAGCGATTTGTTTGACACGGTTCATTGGGATGTGCAGTGAGCGGGAGCAGGTCCTATAACAATACCTTCGCAGCTAGAAGCTGGGACCAAGGGTAATTCAAGGGAACGGAAAGCCTCTTGGAAAGCATATGTGTAAACTGGAACTGAAAGTGATCCGGCCGACGCACTTGGTGAATCACGCGTCTCTATTCTGACCGGTTATTCGGTATTGTCAAGTCTTGACGGTGAACGTCGTTGTTTCTCTCTGTAGATTGCAGGCAGAAGACTGGACGAATACAGTCAGCGTGAGCAGTAACATGTCCGAGTCAGTATGGCTCATGGACCTGTGAAGTTCGTGATAGATCATGTTCTGGCGACTTGCTTCAGCACCTCATTTTGGTATCTTCTTCAGCAGCTTCAGAAGAATTTCTACTATGCCAATCACGGTAGTAACCGTGAAGCCGACTGAGATTTCGCCTCCGAAGAATTATCGTTATATTGGTGAGTCTTACAGCTCATCCAACTTTCAGAATCCCTGATCTTTCTCTGGGTAAGTAGATATTGGAGGTTGACTTAGTGTTTTCTCCCGACCGCTGTAGGTGACTTATATCTTCAATAGTGAATTTGACAGATCCGGTATTTCGAGGCATATATCACGGAAAGAGGAAACATGATGGTTTTTTCGATGAATCTACAACTAAGATGTGTACACGCCTGATCTTTCTACTGCAGATGACCTGGCGGCCATGCTGGAACGGTCCCAAGCAGCGGGAGTAAAAAATATGATCATCACTGGTGGAAGCCTCAACGAATCTAGGCAGGCGTTGAGGATGGCGGACGAATATGGTAGGCTTAGGCCCTGCGTCACCGGGCAGACACACTTACCGCTCTTCAGGTCCATATGCCACAGTCGGATGTCACCCTACTCGATCTGGAGAGTTTGACAAGTTCAAGGGAGGTCCTGAAGCGTATCTTGCCGCATTGGACAGCTTGCTGGAAGCCAATGTGAAGGGGAAAGGTCGTGCCGTTGCCGTTGGGGAGTGTGGATTAGGTTCAGTATAATGGTGCTTTTAGCCACGTTCTCCTAGTACTGAATCTGCTCTAGATTACGACCGAACACATTTTGCATCGCCTGACGTTCAGAAAAAGCATTTCCGTGCGTTGTCTTCACGCTTCTTGGTCTTTCGGTATATTTACTCTTCAAAAGGTTCGCAGTTGGCTCTGGCTAAGAAGTATCACTTGCCGCTGTTTCTTCATTCTCGCGCTGCACATGCCGATTTTGTAAACATCCTCCGCGAAGAAGGATTCGGTATCGATGGCGGACAAGCCGTAGGAGGAAGAGGTGGTGTTGTACACAGTTTCACGGGCACGATTGAGGAAGTGACCGAATTGGTGAGATCTCTTTTTTCATTTCTTCCCGCACGCAGGCATGTCTCTGATCAGCAGATGCATTTATAGATGGCTATGGGCTTTCATATCAGGTAATCTACCTTTTTTTCGCTCAAGTGGAGTTGAAGTCACCCTACACCCTTGTGCTCTAGTGTCAATGGTTGCTCGCTGAAGACAGAAGAAAATTTGCTTGCTGCTAAAGCTATTCGCCTCGAATGTCTGATGCTTGAAACAGGTCTGAATCAATCGCCCAGCTCCTCAGACATACCAAACTCAAAAAGTTTCACAGATGCTCCTTGGTGCACAATGACGTCGACGCACGCATCAAAATCGCAGCTCGAGTCCCTTCCAGCATCTCTGCGAGGGTTGTACTTCCCGACTTCCATGAAACCTGAAAGATTCGTATATGGAAAGCCGGTGAAAGGACGTAATGAACCCTGTGCTGTTGGAGCTGTGGCATGGGTCATTCATAAGTTACATGGTGTACCAATGGAGGAAGTGACGGAAATAGCTTGGAAGAACACGGTCCAGGTTTTTGGATTGGATGAGCTCGTGTAGTAAACTGCGCTTTGGAAGGACTCTTCCCAGCTCATATACCTTTGGCAGCAGTAGAATTTACTTGAATAAATGCGGTTCTCAAGCATTCATCACGCATAAGTATAGCTTACAATTTCTGCAAGTATGTCAGGAAATTGAGTATGTCAGGAAATCAACCAAGTCGACTTTCCAAACATTGCCGCGCGCGGTCTTCTTTCCTTTTTTCTTCCGAAGCTCATGCATAATGTCCGAGACTGACGAACATCATGTTATATTCTTC
Source organism: Neonothopanus nambi (assembly GCA_003987895.1). Lineage (NCBI taxonomy): Eukaryota > Fungi > Basidiomycota > Agaricomycetes > Agaricales > Omphalotaceae > Neonothopanus > Neonothopanus nambi. The sequence continues at coordinate 125,415 of RCHF01000027.1, forward strand.
GTCCTCTCCCTGGCGGGTTTGATATGGTATACAGTGTTGTGGTCGCTTGGTTTGTTAGGATGCTGGACAGCGTGCGTAATTGCTTCATTCATCTAAAGCCCTACATCACTCTTACCTGCACAGTCGGAAGAGATACAGACTGAGACCTCGCTCTCCATTAGCTACTGCTGCGCCTTCTGCAGTACCTGGGGTATCCATCCTGCGTCCCTTGAAGGGATTGGACACGAATCTTTACGAAAACCTAGAGTCTACGTTTGTCCAGGAATATCCGAACTTTGAAATTCTGCTTTCTGTAGCAGACGAGGATGACCAAGCCTTGCCTATTGTGAGGGAGTTAATAGCCAAGTACCCGAATGTAAACGCAAAAGTCATGATCGGTGAGTGCAATGTCTGCTTTGCTTCAGGACTAGCTTAAGAAATCAATGATTGTGTAGGTGAAGAAGTAGTTGGCGTAAACCCGAAAGTGAACAATCTTGTGCGTTCCTACCGTGCCGCCGCGAACGACATTCTCTGGGTCCTCGACTCCAATGTTACAGCAAATCCTGGAGCCCTTGCTCGCGCGGTCGATGCCCTACAAGGTTATACGCGTTCCGAAAAGCGTATTGCTCTGGTCCATCATGTTCCCTTTGCATATTCTACTGAGTCAAGAATTGGATCCCGGATCGACGAAGCATTTCTGAATACTAATCACGCGAAAATGTATCTGGCTATCAACACAGTCGCGATAGAGTCTTGCGTGGTGGGCAAATCAAACTTATACCGGCGCTCAGACCTTGAACGTGTCAATGGATCACTAAAGCCCATTAAATCTACCGACCCTAACGCGAAACAAGCAGGCCTTTGTGGGCTACCAGCTTTCGGTCGGTTTCTCGCGGAGGACAACATGATTGCCAGCGCACTTTGGCACGAGCTGGGTCTTCGCCATGATTTGTCCTGCGACGTAGCCCGTAATGTTGTCGGGAACATGACGTTCTCTGATTATGTTTATAGACGAGCACGTTGGATTCGCGTCCGAAAACACATGGTTTTTGCTGCGACAATGGTGGAACCATTCACAGAATCTCTTGTCTTGTCTGCCATAGGCAGTACGAGTTTGAAGTACCTCCTAGGTCTGCCCCCTTTGTTCTGCATATTACTGCATTTCATTCTACTGTTGATCGTGGATTTGGACGTGTACACCTCACTTGCTGGGCATCCTCTTCCTCAATCGATTCGCTGGGAGTTCTTAGCCGCATGGGTGGCTAGAGAAGTCCTCGCGTTGCCAATTTTTCTATTTGCAATCTTTGGTGACGAGGTGGCTTGGAGAGGCAAGAGATATCGAGTACTTCGTAATGGCGAGGTCGAGCAAGCAAGTAGAAAAGGTTCATTTCTTGATTGGATTCGAACCTATCGTGGACGAAAGGGATATGAGCCTCTTGCTACGGAGAGTCCTCCTGCTTGATTTTTCAGTATCATTAAACTACAGATACACTGCACATGTGTATTAGTGTCGGACGTGATCTACAATGTATACTACAGCAAGGGAAAGGAAGCTAATAAAAGTACACTATTCTATGATATGATTAGATAAGAAATAAGATAGGTCATGAGGTGAATGTAAGGACAGAATGTTATCCTATGGTCAAAAAGAGCGAATATCAAGAGTTCATAGTCCTTTAGTCGACCCACTGCAGCAACCTTCGTGACTTGAAATTATACACCATCACTACATCTTCGAAAAATTCGTCTGTCCAGTCCTCGCAGAATTCAATGGCCATGGGCCTAACTCGAATCTTCTCCCCGACGTCGTTGAACCAGTCAATCGACTCGCCAGATTTATTCTTTTGACGTTCGTTGGAGAACCAATGCTTTACCTGTGCAAATGATCTGCGGATAAGGTGATAATCAACCAAACAACAGCGACGAAGATGACGGTTTCATACCTATGGATGATTACTGCGATGATGGCAATCCAAGGGTCCTTTGGATACTTGGTGATTTGATCAAACACCATGCGAAGGACTCTCAGTTGCTGATCATTTACAGGTGAATTCTCCACAGTTTTGATTCGAAGTGCGCGAGCAAGAACCTCCCTTCTGCGGGGTTCTTTAGCGGCTTTGGCACATTTTTGAGCTTCGGTGACTTTCGGTGGTTTATGGCAAGCCTTCCTCGTTCTGCATGAGACTGGAGACCCAGCGCTGCTGCGATTCTCCAAGTCCACCAAGGTAGGTGTCGGCGACATAGACGATCGCGTGAGTATATCGCCATCCTCAGAGTCAGAAGACTGTGAGCCAGCAGTGTAATTGCGTTCAGCCTGGCGTATCGAATATCGAATGGGGCCCACCACTTGGGACTCGTGAGCAGGAGATGAAGTAGACTTCGTTTCTGACGTGTTTAGTCGTTCGAGTTCTGCAGCTACGCAAGCGAGAAGGTAAAGTGGGTCTCCGTCACTGGGACTAGACGTAGCAGATGTGAAGGAGAGTGTAGAGAAGGGAGTCGACATTAGTAAAGGTGAAATTAGTGGCAGAGGATATCGTCGATAGTATACTGGTATATTAGACAGCGACTAGCGCCTGGGCGTAAGAGAAAGTGAAGTAGAAAGGAGCGAGATAGGTGAGAAGGGCGAACAGACAGTAGTTATACTTTTCTCTTTGTTGCACATACCGGCTATCGCCGGTATTGTTGAAGAACTCAAAAATCTTTTGTTACAGAGATGGAAGAAGGCACGGCTTTTATAGACATAAAGGGAACAACGGAAGTATTCAAAGCCAATAGCTTCTAATATCAACTAGAGTAAATAAAACGAATAGGGCAATGGCTTCTAATATAAACTAAGATAAACAAAGTAAATGTGGCAACTGATCATATCCAGCAGCAATTGACTGGCAGTGTAACTTGAATGTTTTACGTGTTTGTCGGATACCGTCAGTAACGCTGGGTGCCTAACCACTTGTTCTACGTATTTCTTTCTTCTCTATGGCTGAACAGCGACAGAGAATCATTGATTCCGTCTTCTCGCGGCGAAATGCATCAGGTTCTCTTGAAGAGACGTATGTGTCTCACGTTAAGATTTGGGAAGACGCAGGCCCCGAGGGTGGAGGAAGGAAACCAAGATACATACTCCTTTCTCGTACGTCCTCATCTCCGCTTCTTAAGCGATTTACTTATCGTCCTAAAGAGGCTAGTAATGGGACCGGATACATTCACAAGTCCAAGCTGAATACGAATGGCACGTTTTCTGTTGGGAAGACATGGCGACTTCCTGAGCTCCGTGCACTGCAAGTCATTGGCGTATGACATATTTCGTATCATTGCTAGCTTCGTACACACTAAATAATCCTCCCACCTTAGCCTCTCGCTTTTAACATCACTCTATCGAGAACATACCGATGGCAAACGGAGGTCCAAGAAGATCAAGAAAGTTTTCTTAGGGCACTCGTGCAACTATTCCGTACTGTAACAGGGGGCTCCGCTCCCTTGAGGCTGGAAGGATTTCCGAGCGGAGACGGTTTAAATCGTATGGCTCTCGTGCACTGGCACCTGTTCGATGATAACGACTCCCATCTTTATAGAAGGACGCCAGAAGATACAAAATGACTATATCAATCAAGGAAGAGCGTCTTCCCCGAGCGGTGCACCTTCATCTTACTCTCCGATGAAAGGGAAGTCAAGACCTCAAACACCATCGCAGAACGATCTCCGTCTTGATCAACAGCGCATTCCATCACCATCACCTTCTCAACCTAGAAATGGTTTTCAATCGAGACCTCCTTCACCCGCTACATCTACCCGTAGCTATGCTACGTCTTCCGGTCGTCCGAGAGATCCCGCTCCTCCATCGCGAACTAGGCCACCATCACCAACATTGTCTCAGAGCAATGGAAGACGCGTACGCCGGCCATCTGATGCCGAGTCTAGGACCATGAATGGCTCATCTGGCATTCGTTCCTCAGCCGCGGATTCCAGTTCTGCGGTCAATGGAAGCTCACGCCCCAGCAACAATTCCGGTCGAACATTAAATGGATACGGATCCGCAGGGGCATACCGTCCAGATGCTCTTTCAAGGACAGGCACTGAAGACACTATGAATTCCTCCATGAGCCCAACTGCCTATGAAGAATCTCCAATATCTCCTGTGACCTCTCCACCTTCGCGATCAAAGCCGCCTTCTCCTACTCCCTCTACGAAAGCGCGAAAACAACCCACTCGAACAGCTACGACATTTCTGGATTCGTCGCGCCGAGATCAAAATGCACGAATATCATTTTTTGACCCTGCCAATCAAGCTACCATAGACAGACTGATCTCAGAGTCGAACGATGCTGACGGCGAAGAAGAAAATGCTCAGGCTACAATGACAAGTGTGGAGGAAATGCTCGAAGGATATGAATGGGCAAGTGACGATATCATTGGTAGGAAGTCAGTCCGAGGGGCGGCCGATCTTATGGAGGCAAGGTTATTGGATGAACTTATGGCGCTTGAGAAGGTCTGTTGTAAGCTCCGTTCACTGTTTCAGTATCTGAATTTTTAGTGTCGCTAGGCGAATATACATTCCTTCCTTGAAACGGACGATCGTGTCGGATTGGTCTTGAAGTACATGGACGAAGCGATTGCAGAACTTGACAATATCGGCAGTCTTGTATCTTCCTATAAGATCCACTTAAATGTGAGTAATTTTTCTTCTTTTCTTTGCAACTCGTATCTGATAATATTACAGGCCGTTGGCGACGACATCTCCTTCATCCAATCTCAGAACAGGGGTCTCCAAGTACAGACTCAAAATCAGCGCGCTCTTTTAGCAGAATTGGAGAAACTCCTTGTAAGTCTTTGATTCTTGGATCAACGTAGACAAGTCACCGAGAGTTCTTGCAGCAAACCGTGCACGTCGATACCGAAGTCCTTTTGACATTAACTCAGGAATCGTTAGAGCAAGAAGCCAGCATAAGAAAGCTAGAAGAAGCCGCTGCCGAACTTTACAAAGCTCTTCAAGCAGGTCGGGATACAGGTACTTGCTAATTCTTCTCAGGCACAGGTCAATGGTCCTTATTTCATACTTCAGACATGGCGGCCACCATGGAACGTTTACAGGAGTACAGAACACATAATTCCCAGTTTTGCAAACGCATTTTTGATTATTTGTCCATCATGTTCACCGCCCGAGCCAAGTTACTGCTGGGTGATAACAACGGTTTAACAAAGGGCGACAAAAGGCGAAAACCTAGTATTATCCCTCACACTGAGGTGGAGGCTTACCTAGGGAAGTATTCTGGCCTCATGCTCTATTTGAAGGAGATGGATGAAAGTGTGTATGGTAGATTGTGCGCGGTCTGTATCGCCCTTACTTTGCCTAATCCGATTTTACTGAAGGCATATCTTCTCGTAACAGGCATATTTTTCTGCAACAAGTGAGCTCCACGGGACACAAATCAAGGCCTTATTGTCTACATATATAAATTTCGTCAGGCGAGCAAGCGAGGACGCTTCAGAACAAAGTGTGTATCTGTTCAGAGTGCAATTCCAAAGTGCTGAAGCTCTTCAGATTTCTCTTCAACTCCGACACCCACGAACGCTAAGCCGACGGGTATGCGTCGAGCTGGAACAATCATCCGATCACCCTTAGACGGTCGAAATAAAGACAAGGACAAAGGTTCAGATGGAGACTTACAGGCAGCTGAGGTAAATGTTCATCGTTTCTTCCGGAATTTTGTACAACTAATATGTGTCATCTGGCAGGTCTTCGGTCTCGTTCTTGATCAGCTCGCGCCACTTCTGTACAAGGAGACCGATTTTCTCACTGACTTCCTTCAAATCAACGATGCTGCGCTAACATATGCTGACTACATGGGTTTGGATAATTACTTCCGGAGACAAGCAGCTCGTGATGCTGGCTTGAGTGCGGCTACTATGAAGCTCGTCAGGGGCGCTTTGGATTTGATATTCGGATTCCTACCTGCGGAGTTGAAGTCTTGGCTAGATGCTGCTTTGGCTAAGGATAACATGTAAGTGTTATAGATTTCTTCTTAGTTTTTGCTAATTACCTTCATCAAGGCAAATCGTGGGATTGATTGCAACTCTAGAAAGGTTTCTGGCTGAAGCTGATGAGCGGAATAACAATGTTTTGCTCAACATACTTGGCAAGCAACACACTCGTCTTAAAGGATTGTTCGATCGACATATTGTACGTCAGAACATGTCTACTCGTTTGACATCCTTTTCAACATATGGTTTTTTCCCCTTAATCAGAAAGAACAGATCCAACACGTTGAGCAGACTAAAATCACCAGCAAGAAGCGCAGAGGCGTCGTTCTCTTCGTCAAGCGATTCCCTGTATACATTGGGCGCATTGAATCTCAACTTATTGGTGCGGACAGTCTGGAAATACGTATGAGTGTCGATGCGGCGTATGAAAAGATTGTGCAAAGTATGTTTGAGTCATTGAAACAAATGGCTAAGATGGACGGGGAGGGAGAGGATAAAGGGCAGTTGAACTACCACGTTATCCTGATTGGTATGTCAATATAACTGTTACCTCTGATCGACACTGACTGGCCCCTCTCAGAGAATATGCATCATTTCGTAGCGGAGACCTCTAAAATGGAGATTGGTTCAGTAGCAGGGTTTGTACGAAAAGCAGAGGCCATATACGACGAGAACCTTAGTGCCTATGTCAAGATTGTTCTCCGGCGACCCTTCTCAAAGATTATCGTGAGTTCGCCACGACCTCTGATTTGCATACCTATCTAACTGCTATACCTTGCAGGACTACTTCGAAGGCGTCGAGCGCCTTCTTAAAACCACAGCTCCCAGCGAAGTCTCCACTAACAGCAGCTATAATCGTTCCGCACTTAAAAAGGTCGTCAAAGAATACAACGCGAAAGACGTCCGGAAAAACGTCGACGCGCTCTTCAAACGGGTCGAGAAGCATTTTACTGAGGCTTCAGATCTGCAAACAACTGGCACAGAGCAAGGTGGAGGCATTGCTCCCGGTACTGTAATGGTAGGGGTGTGGAAGGCATGTGAGGAGGAGCTGTTGAGAATCACCGAGTTGTTTGGCAAGAGGATCTCTCAATGCTACGCAGACTCTGGGGTCTCATTGGAGTATGGACCCGGTGATGTGGAAGCAGCATTCAAGCGGCATCGCATCGGGGCTTGAAGCTTCAATGCCAAAAACATAGCGCTTTTCGAATTCATGATATTCACTTATAATTGGATACCTGTGCATATACCGTTTGGAGGACACTATTCCTTAGCTTTCGGACACTTATTTGCTAACGCTTGTAATATAGATTTGCTGTACATTCTTTTTTTTCCAATTCAGATAAGAAAGGAGATAATAAACTGTCTAGACATGTTTGTGAAGATTGGGAGTAGCTATAGCGCAGGCTGTGTAACATTGCTACGTGTCCTGATTTAGATTACAGCATATACAGAATACTGACGCTTGCGCCAGCTCACTATGCATGCATAGGCTCCGGGAATGGTGATACTTCACTACTAGTTTGTAAAGGCCGGCTCCGCCTCTGTCTGCGAAGTAGAGACAGATGTACTAGATGCGGTTGGAGTGGAAGCCGGAGAAGCCCCGGGAGATGGACTAGGCGCTGGTTGGCCAGCAGGTTTCAAAGCATTCAATAAAGAAGGCCCATAGGACTTGAACAAACCCATGGCAGCATCCAATGAAATGGTCGGTGCACCCGATTGCTGCGGAACGGATTCGTTAGGAGGCTGGCCGCTGGCAGGGGTCTTATTGAGAACACTCCATAGAAGTTCCCATAGAGCGTACAGACGAGTCTGCACGAAAGAGAGAACGTTCGCTTGAATGGAAACGATCCCAGAATCAATTTCTTTCTCGTTCTTGGCGAAGAAAGGCTGAAGGTAAGACTTGTAGACAAAAGTAGAGCCCTGGAAGCGGTAAAAGTAAGTATGTGAGACTAGTGGAGCGTGAAGAATTCTAGAGGTACAGTACCTGAACTTGGGGTAATGACAAGAACAACAAGAATACAGTTTTAATCTCCCAGTAGAAGGGGAGCCTAGTTGGGTAAAATGAAGGCCAAAGACCAGAGCAGAACAACTTTTACGCACCAGCTAACGAACCATTCCGCGACGTACTCGAAGCCAACAAACGCACCCACTACAGACCAGTACATACACCATCTTTCAACGTCCGCCTCTACGATGGGGCGTTGTGAAAGGGTTTTGTAGGTCGCGAAGCACGGTAAAAAATAGGCAAACCAGGCGCTGAAGGCTCATCAGTCCACTGAGTGGCATTTTACTTCAAAGCTTACCAGAGCGCTGAGAAAAATATAGAGAACATTGGGAATAAGACGGAAGACTCTTACGAAGCTATGACAGTGGAAGCAAGACTGATCAAGAGCACTGAGCAACCGCGTCCACGGTCCAGACTCTAGAACGATCGAGTCACGTGATATATCGTAATCATTCGATCGTGTCATGGCGTTTGCCGACAGCCGGACAGCGCAGCGATTCCTTCTTCCGGGGACTCTCGCTGAGATTTCCGTCCGAATACATACTTATGTTTCATCGTCGGTCGTAACATACAACGTCTATCTTCAGGTCGTACTTATTCTAGTTGTCGGTTTCCATTTTTCTGTACTCGTTAATCTCCGCATTTCTAAGCGAACGTTTAACTTTTTTGTATGTATACGATCCATATGCTCTCGGATATCGAAAGAATCCGCATTTAAATGCACTTAGAGCGGGTGAAGAACGTGAATTTGTGAGATTCATGTTATTTCTGTCGCACACACGAGTCTGATCAACGAAGGAAAGAGAGTAAGAATGGAAAAGCGTAATAAGGCCGCTTGTCAGTGTTTGTGGCATGTCTTCGTGATTTGCCCAGTTTGTCTCTTGCTTCCTTCTGTCATCTCTCATCCTTCGCGCGCCCTTTGCCCTTTTCTTCCCACCATATACCACCGATGAACCAGGCTCAAGGAGGGTCAGTTGTTCAGAAACAAGAGGATACAGGCGATGACAGGAATGACAAGCGTGATACCAAACCGGTGGTGAAGACTTTGAACAGAGTTCCACGTATGTTCGGCTTCTTCTCGCTCAGTAATATCATCGTTGAGTTGCTCTTCAATAGGTGCCTGCGTAAGCCATCAAGATCGGGTTTCTCCAAAAATTTCGCTGAATCTCGCGTTGAAAACAGAATGCGTGCAGGAAACAGAAGATGAGATGCGAAGGGGCTGACAGTCCTCCTTGCAGACGGTGCCGTAATGCCGGCTTAGAATGTTTATTTGAGAAACCATCCAGAGAAGCGACTTTGACAGGGGAAGCTGGGCTAGAGTAAGTGCAGCTGATCCTTGCTCCCGCTACGTCCCAAGCCCACTTCATTTTTGCAGGCGAATCCGTAGCCTTGAATCTCATGTAGTTGAGATACGGCACTCTCAAGCGTCTATTATAAACACCCTCGCAGAGATACAAGCTCAGTTGCGTGGGGGGCCGTACCAAAACCGATCACCCTCCGCTTACCCTCCTTCGTTTCACCACCCGTCGCCGAGTCTTCATTCGCCATCGATATCCACCCCTCCCACCGCTCACCCTCATGGCGCTGAGATGTCGTCGCCTTCTGGTGGGCCTCACGCTTTTTCACATTCCGTGAATCAACCGCCATCCTCGCGCCCATCGCGCCCACCAACGAGTACGTATCCATCTCAAGGCACACAGGCGTCCCCTGTAGGCGAATATAATCAAGGTCCGCCTCAACCTGGATATTCTCAAGTATACTCCGCGAATGGCAACTATCAGCCGCAGCAGCAGCAATCTGGCCCTGTTTTGCCTCCATTCTCTGCTCTCCAGACGATGGGTCAGCTGCATCCTCAGTCCTCGGTCCGATTCCAGGCAGCAGATAATAATCAACAACCAAGAGCTGGAAGGCAGCCAGGCTCTTCTAATAAGAGACAAGCACCTCCCTCATCCAATGTCACTAGTGCTAACTCATCTGACATTGACGACGATGAGAGTGGAGAGCTTCCGGCTTCAGGTCTTGTTGCCCCTTGGGAGGTATTAAGAGGTTTGGCGGATGTGGCTTCTGAGCGGGCAGCCAAGGCAAGTAATTGCTTATGCTTGGGCGTTGATTGTCTCTGACACGCCCGGTTTTCTAGGAGAATGGCGACAGCAGCGAGCCGCATAGTCGTGCACGGACACCTACGCCAGAGAGACAGTCGCGACCAGCTAAGAGGAGAAAAATTCGCCACAAGGTCCCTCGCGTTCTGACTTTCCCCGACGGTACGTATTATGCTTCAAATGACATTACCAAGTTTTGGCCTTCTGTCCTTCCACTATGTATTTGGGCTTAGCGTGTCTGATTCTGTTCTGCTACATGTAGTTGTCACGAAAAACATCATTTCTGAGGCAGAAGCCAGAGAACTTTTCCGAATGTACGCGCACCTCTCGACTATATTGATACGCACTTGTTCATATTTCATCCACGTTCTCGTAGTTTTTACCATGGATGCTCGACATTTTTGTGAGTGCTACGATTACTGACTTGATGCGCCGCTAACGATATACATAGACCTGTGTTTGATTCTAATGTTGATACTTATGACGCCTTGCATGAACGCTCTCCTTTTGCCGTGAACTGTATTTGTATGGTTGCAGCCCGGGTGCGGGATGGAGGAGGTGATTTTCTTCATACAATCTTGCCCACACTTGTTGACCTTTATGTAGGAAAGCCTAGCGAGATCCACAAGAGATGTCTGGAAGAGGTACAGGCAATCTCATGCGCGACACTGTTTGCGCCTGTCACCCGCGTTGAAGCAGTTCAGGCAATGAGTAGGTCGAAGTTTTCTCTAATAGCTGAGGTATGATTTCACAAAGCGATTGAATAGTTCTAGTTTCCGGATGGTCGGACAATGGTTGGCTTAGCGGAGGTCACGCTGTTCGTATGGGCATGGAGTTGTGTAAGTCAGCTGTTTCAGCGGTCTGCCTAGTTTCTAACTCGCCTTGCAGCTTTGCACAAAGCCTGGCCCAGATTGCTACGTCGTATGAACGCGAATAAATCCAATGTCAATGAAGATCGTGATTTGGTAATCGCGGCTAGGACATGGTTTTGCCTTTATCTCTTTGAACATCAGTAAGCGTCCATCTGACTATAAGGCTTACGTCTGATTATACTATTTGGTGTGGTCATTGCGCGTGCTTTGTCATTTTATAGATTGTCCTATGGCACTGGACGCCCTGCTGTGCTTAAAGAAGATGAGAGTATCAGTCATTGTCGTTTGTTGCTGCAACACCCTCTGGCAATTGAAGATGACATGCGTCTAGTATCAACAGTGGAGTTGATCACTCTGCGCGAGAGAATTCACAATGCGCTATCATCATTCGATGAGCCTGTGAAAGATTCGGACTTCGAGGAACTGAAGAGAGCGGACAACTCGTTCCGCACCTGGTATGCGACCTGGGATCAAGCTTTTTCTCAAAAATATGAGGATGCTGGTGAATATCTTTAGTCGACTCTTATGTATTTTTACTGACTGTGATTTTGATCGAAGCTTTCTACCGACAGAGTCTTCAGATCCAGCATCTTCATGCTGAACTATTCCATAATGCCACTGCGCTCAGAGGCATAAACGGGCCCGAAGATGTGGAGAGGATGCCCCAAGTTCAGAGGGATTTGGCTATACGGTCCATTCAGATCGCCAGGCAAGGCTTGGACATTACTGTAAATTCGCCCGCTTATAGAGAGGGCATGAAATATGGTTGGATTCTTTCTCTATGTTGGGAAAGGCTGTGACTGACTTGATGATGGCAGCTGTTCACTATACTCATGCTACTGCAACATTTGCTGCTTCGTTTTTGCTGCGACTGACTCGTTTATTGTGCGTCTTCTATCATTGCGTGGACTTTCCATACCGCTAACGTCTTTGTTAACGGTAGCCCTAACGAATGTGACATGTATGAAATTAAAAATCAAGTTGAGCATCTAGCGAACCTTATGGCCGAGAGTAGGCGTTTAAGAGACCCTGGAATGTGACGTGTTTGCTGAATTGAACCTTCTAGTACCGGGGAAACGATATGCTCTAACCCTTCAAGTGATGTTAAAGAGATTTAAAAAGCGCAAATCTGCCTCTACGTCACGCTCTCCGAAGACGGCTCGTGACCATCATAGGCCACAAAGCATGGCGGTAGACCCTTCCAGCAGCATGCAAGGTGGTTCCATGCCCTACTCGCCGATTTACGACACACATGTTGTGGGACATCAAGACACAAACCAAGAAGTAAATCAAGGCCAGATACCCCCACATCAGCACTATGGTCCGCACCCAGTCGACGCTGAACACATATGGCGCGGGTTTGAGATGACTGCCAACGAACAGCTGCCTGTCTGGATCTCCGATCAGACTCTTGGTGGAAATTCGTTCTCACAAAACGGCATGGATGCATTTTTACTTCCTACAGATTATTTACCACCAGCACCACAGATCTGGTGATTCGATTTACAAACTATGTATGCGCGATTTCGTACTTGCTTGTTTTTTTGTACTAGCTTTCTCACTCTGTTGTCATACTTAGTTTGTTTGTATGTGCTCTCTACTGTTTTCTCGTATTTGATTGTGTATGTCTCTATTTGTCTAGGAAGAATTGCTTTGACCTCTTAAAACTCGGAACCCAATTATTCTTCTCATCTTCACTTCTTTCTATCTTATCATGATGGACAAAAACAATCACGAACCTCCTCCGCCTACAATAGCTTTCGCTCAAGATACAAGGAACTCTCAAATGTCTGGTTTCCCCTCTGCAGCTGGCGTCGCTGAGAGTACAAATCCATTCCAAAATTCGGAGAAATACACCTCAAGCTCTCCATCTGGAGAATCCATCAAAGACGCCCCTGTGTTTCGTAGAGCCGACAGTGACCTCGAAGCAGCATCGCCACAACCACCAACCTCCACAAAGCCAGGGCGTGATAGATCAAGCCTCTCCACAATCCTATTGCCTAACTCCCTCGTTTTCAAAAATAAGTTGCCGGCTTCTTATAAAGGATCTACGTCCACACTAGTCCAGGAAGAGCCGGAAAAAGACAAATACACTTCATTCAAGGGTCGCAGACATTTATCTATAAGCTCAGCAGTGTCCTCTGTACCTGTCCTCTCTGCACTTCAGCGTATCAAGCGACCTTCAACAATAATTCATAATGTAAAAGGTGAATAGACTGGGAAAGATGGCACGCCGAGACTGACTGGAGCCTGAAGATATCAAGACGAGACAAAAATTCCTTTTGAAGCTCGCTAAAGCTCTTCTTTCGTTTGGTGCACCTTCTCACAGAATTCAATCTCAATTGTCTGCAGCCTCCGATATTCTCGGAGCTGAAGCGGGTGAGTACGGCTCTAACAACTAGGAATTTCTCGCCAATCTCAGTCTCTGGTCCAGAATTCGTCCACCTTCCCAACATCATCATTGCCTCTATCCGAAGCGGGGAAGACTCTTCTACTGCAAGGACTTATTTTGTGCGTGCGACTGGTCGTGTTGCATTGACTTCATTGCATGAGGTGCACCTGATCTATCGTGATGTCTTGCACGACAGGATGGGCGCAGACGCAGGCACCCAGGCTTTGCGAAAACTTCTCAGAGAACACCCTATCTACCCCCTCTATTTCCGCTGTATTCTGGCATTCTTCTCTGCCTCCATCATATGCGTTGTTTCTTTTGGCGGATCCTTCCTGGACATGTGGATAAGTGGCGTCTGTGCCTGCGTTCTACAGTATTTGGGCTTGAATGCAGCACATAAAAGTGCAATGTATGCAAATGTTTACGAGTGAGGATTTTCTGATTGGAATTGGAGTTACCTCGACTTACAGTGACATTGTAGAATTTCGGTCTCTATCATTGTAGCCTTCGTTGCGCGTGCATTGAGCAATATTCCGGGAAACTGGTTTTGTTATAGCGCCATATCTTCAGCTGGCGTGGTTCTCATTCTTCCAGGATTCACCGTTTGTAAGTAATGCACTACATTTTCTATGTTGAGTCAGAGTTTCGAATGGTTTGTTGCTCTGCAGTAGTCAGCGCGTTGGAGCTCATGTCAAGGAATCTATTCTGTGGGTCTGTCAGGATAGTTTACGCATTGATTTACACTTTGTTTTTGGTTTGTTCCTGCAACTTCCTCATACGTTTCAGATTCCTGATTAATGCATCCCTAGGGGTTTGGCCTGACTATCGGCTCGGACTTTTATCTCGTGGTTGACCATCGCGCACGGAAGGCCTACTACTCTAGCAATGTTCCGACAAATCCAATTTACACACACGGTCGATTTGTCATGGCCAATAGTTCTTCACCATTTGTTCCCATTAGCGGGGTAATTAGTATGGGAAATTCTTTAAACTATGAGCAACAGCATATTGTAAAAGGCATGCTTCCATTTTCGTGCAGCTTCCTTTATCTCATACATGCTGCTCAGGGTGCTTCCGAGATCCTTCATGGCATTGGATAAAGCAGCCGTTCCCTTGGTGGACTTTGTTGTTTCTGGTTCCACTGTACTCTACCCTGTCCTCTCTGTCAAATCTTCAGAGATTTCGAAGTGTTCAATTGCCGGTTATGGTCTTATTTTCCTGCTGTTCCTACGCTGCGAACAGAGGAGCAAGTATTATTCTGCCTGGCCGCACAGATATCGTATCCGCTGCCGGTGCCTTTGTCATAGGAATGCTTGGAAACATCTACTCCCGTCTCGTTGGTGGTACTGCCTTTACTTCCATGGTCACAGGTGTTTTGTTCCTGGTTCCGGTAAGGTGGAATATAGTTACATCCCTACTCTAGCATTTACCAGGTTGTCAGTCCGGTATTGCGCAAGGAGGCGGAGTGACCCAAAATTACCGATCGTCCGCCGAACAGTACTCCACTGGTTTCTCGCTGGGGTTGCGCATGATATCTGTGGCATCTGGGGTAACTATTGGACTATTCGTCAGCCAAGTCATAGGTATGTGATTAACACCGTCACTGGACAAGTTGATAAATGTATCTGTGGTCTGTACCAACAGTTTACCTATTTGGTACCCGTAAGAATGCTGCGCACTTTGCATTTTAATTCGCTGTTACTTTGCTGTTACTTGGAGTTTTAGATTTGTGTGTTAAAACAATTAGAATAATGTAAGTGCCTAGAATACAACATGTTACGAATACGAATATCCCAGAGGATAGCTGTAAGTAGAACAAGATATATAATTATGTGAGATGACTCTAGCAATCTCTACTTACTATACAATCCCAGCACTCGTGCAACTCTTCGTTTCATTATTGTTTGAAGAGTTCTCTGAGCTCCTCCACCCGACGTTGCATCATTTCAGCTTTAGTAAAGTTCTGGCCACCTAACGTCATATTGGCCAATTCTGTCTTCTTCTTCTGCACTTCCAGTAGGCGTGCTTCGATAGAGTCTTCGATGATGAGTTTCACCGTGGTGACAGGTTTTGTTTGCCCCAGACGATGCTGAAGAGCGAGAATATTAAAATGGATCTCTAATTGAGACATGAAACCGTGCTTACGATACGATCTACTGCCTGATTCTCTACTGCAGGATTCCTGAAACGCATGTATGAGGCGGGGAGCAAATGCATGCATTATGAACAGAGCTTACCAATAAGGATCCATGAGGTACACTCGCTGAGCAGCTGTGAGGTTGAGACCCACACCACCGGCTTTCAAGCTGACCAGCAGTACTTCAACACTTGGATCGTGTTTCAGAGCGTCCATCGCGCGTGTTCTGTCGTCTCTTTTCATGGTTCCGTCAAGGCGGTCATAACGAATGTTGTAGGCTTCCAAAGCATCTTCAATCCTGAGCGACAAGACATGAACAAGGGTGCATGCGTCTAGCAACAAGGAGACTTACTTATCTAGCATTGTTGTCCACTGAGAGCTGCATTGAAAGATGAGCGTCACTCGTTTATCCAAAGGAAACTCACTTACAAAACTACCGTCTTAACAACACCGTCATCCAGCTGATTTCCCTGATCATCGACCATTTGAATTTCAATTGAATTTGGGTCATAATTGCAAGAATAAGGGTTTGCCCGTGAAAATTGGATTAGGTCGCCTAGAAGCGCTTTAACTTTCGTCGAGAAATTGGAGATCTGGCCCTTTGGTCTTTTCTCCCGCTTCGCCGGTTTCTTCTTGGTGCTTGGATTGCACTCTGGGGGAGGATCTGGCTTGATTTCGAGCGCGTCTGTATGTTGCAAAATGGTTTGACAGATTGGACATGGCCGGGATGCTTCCGTCGAAGACATTTCGGGCCAATTGGGGCAGACACAGCTTCTGTAACAACCCAAACAGAACAAGTGCTGACATCGGGTAAGTATGGCTTTCGGAAGGGACGGGCTGTTGGCCCGAGTAGGGACGCGAGAAGAAGGATTTTTTGACTTTTTTGGTCGTTTAGGTGCCGCCGGGGCGTCGTCTATCCCATCAGTCTGTGTTTCGGACCCAGCGCAGAGCTCGGCTGAGCATCCAACACATTGAGTGGTACCCGACTCCCGCAGGAGATTAAAAATCGTCGTTGCACGAGTAACATTCAGACCATCCTTYTCAATAGCAGCCACGGCATCTTCATATGACATGGAAAGCCCGTGTGACTGATCCTCCGATGTTAAACCCTTGTTCTCGACCAGCTCGAAGTGGTCGCAAATTTGCCGCAGGCGGAGAATTTTCTGCAAAATGCCAACGTAGTTCTTCATAACTTCGTTCTTATCCGACATTTCAGTGAACTCGGCTTTGGATTCATTGAAGAATTGGTCATATATGCCTTGCTCCTGAGCGTCAAACCTGAGGTACCGGAGCTCATCACGGCGAGGAGGAAGAGACAGAATCTTCCGGCCATCCTGAGATTTTGTCTCCTTTGTGCGGCGAAGAGTTATGCACTTCATGATTGTCTGAAGGCGAACCACACCTAAAGTTTGTCCAAACTTGACAGGAGTGCCAATAAACTCGGTCCACACGTTCTTGTCGTCCAGAGGTTTTAGGCGCAGGAATTTGATGAGAGCGAAGACATCATCAAGCTTATTCTGGACGGGAGTACCTGTTAAGCATAGTCGTCGATCCGCCATGAGATCGCAGGACGCTCGACTGCCCACTGTACCGGTCTCCTTGATACAACTACGGATGATAAGCTGTCTGTCAGTCAGCCCCAGTAAAAGAGTCAATAAGCTTACTGAGCCTCATCAAGCACCACCCTAAACCAGTGGATGCTCTGCAACGCACTTGTAGCCTCGCTTGCACAAACTCCAGCCGGCTTTTTCCTCTTCGTCCCCGCTTTCTTCGGCTTCGGTAATCTGAGGATCTGATTGCCGTACTCGTCAATTTCAACCCCGCCAGCTACTTCACCATCGCTGTCCTCCTCCTCTTCTGCCTCTGCATTAGCAATGCTTCTATTCTGTTTCGAGTACTCAGATGCAAGTGTTGCGTACGTTGTGATGACTGCGTCAAAGTCGGCAAGGAATGCTGGATCGGGTCGGCGTGCATTTCCGTGATAGATGTATACCCGAAGAGGAACACCCTCGCGCACACGCCCAACTTGAACAGTAGGTTTAACGTCGCCAATGAGAGCCATTTGGCCGGACGATGGTGTAGCAGAAGCAGAAGCAGAAGTAGAGGGTCCAGAGCTAGTTCCACCTGCGCCACCGATGACGAAGACTTCACCCTTCCAATGTTCCCTGAATTGATCTTCCCAATTCGAGACGGTGGAAAGGGGACATATAATGAGGGTTGCTCGGCTCTTAGCCTTGATACGGGATGCTCTGGTGAATTCTGCATCACGCTTCTCCTGTAACTTCTGCGCCTTGGCTTTCGCCTTCGCAGAAGCTGATGTCGTGTCTGGCATTCCCCAGACACTGCCTGCGAAATGGGATGGGTCCGGTTCCTCGGAAGTCTGTCCGGGAGCGCCACTTGGCTTGTCAACAGGAGTAGAAGCAAAAGACTTTGCTGACGGTAGGGTAGCGGCGATGAGGGAAACACATGTAATAGTCTTGCCGAGACCCATCTAGAATTCAATATTAGTTAGATCCAAGAAACAATGGCAAGCTAGCCAACATACATCGTCAGCTAAAATGGCACCCTTTGTCTCTTGTGGTTCCTCATCTACTTCCTTCTCAGTGACAACATGTACCCAATGGTCTCTATCCCCCATGGGTCCTTTTTGGCGCTGCCAAAGGGAAGATTGACTTCCGTCAAGTCTGGGCTTCTCTCGCTCTCGTTCCAGCAAGAAGGTAAGGGCTTTCTTTTGATGAGGATACAGGGTAGTGGCTATTTCGGGAGCTAATCATCAAGAATGAGTGATACGCAACAAAGGGCATGAAGCATGATATACCTGCTTCAGTTTCAGTGAGCTCATCGCCGTCCTTCATACTCCTGAATAGCTCATCAACCTGACTTCTTTGCACGTCCACGCTCTTGCTGGAGACTTGCTGAGTGTTCCATCGAGAGGCTTGACCCATGTACCCAGTTGTTCTATTTTGAGCATGAAGAATCTGACTATGGCCGCCGGGAGGTGGGTTGTGGGGATTGAGATAGTAGAAAGGTCCAAAGCGTGTTAAATCATAAGGGGGAAGAGGGTGATCTAATAGTAGACCACGTTGTGACAAGAAACCACCGACAGCGGGTATATTGCCCTTTGGAGTATACACCAGCATTCGCAGAGACAGAATCGGATGCTAGAGTTTTGATACTTTACTTTCGGTCATTCCCACTTGAGACACACAGAAACAACTTACATTCGGAGGCTCCTTCTTGATGTGGGCATCCAGCCTGATTAAACCTCGTCCAAGCATACCTCCCAAGATACTCGCCACCTTCTGTTCAACAACAGCAAATGAGTCGCAAGCACCATTCACAGGCGGCGGGCCTGGCAGCCTAATGTTAATCGTCTCCGAGCCCTCATGAGGATTGCGCTCGTACGACAATTTAACGGGAGCCCATTCGGGCTCATTCGTGCTGGGATCTCGTATAATATATGAGACTGGATAGAGAACCAGAGCGGTGACCGTGAGCTGTCCTAAACAAACAGGTGTTCTCTGATCAAGGTCCGGGGGCAAGGTGTCTCCATTCTGGAAATGGTAGTGCTGCGGTTGAGGCGGAGGAGAAGGCGATCCGGTCAGATCTATGAAGTTACGACTGCTGGGG
This sequence comes from Neonothopanus nambi, assembly GCA_003987895.1. NCBI lineage: Eukaryota > Fungi > Basidiomycota > Agaricomycetes > Agaricales > Omphalotaceae > Neonothopanus > Neonothopanus nambi. The sequence continues at coordinate 144,508 of RCHF01000027.1, forward strand.
CGCGAAGCCGCGGAATGTGAAGAGGCGGAAGAAGGGGTATGGGAAGCGGTGATTGGGGAGTGCATTCGCTGGTTCGGAAAAAAAGCGGATGAAGTAGAAGGGCCTACAAATGGAGGCCGAAACATCTCAGGATTCATATTGGCGGAGTGATTATTGGAAGGATTCGTAAAGACACTCGGCTTCATATCGAAGGAAGATGGGGGAGCCGTGGATGATCTTTCGCCGAAAGAAGGGAATGAAGGGACAGGCGAAGCGGACACGAACGACCTGGATGGTGAGCGCGACGCGAAGAGAGCTGGAGTGGAAGAGTCATCTCGACGAGAAGGGTCATCTATACGAATACGCTTAGGCTGTCTATCTGAATCTTGAGGGAGATGAACGTCGTCGTCGTCTGCAGTGAGATCAATGGGATTAGAGTGGTTATGAATGGACAATGATAAGTTAGAGAGAGAAGGAGTGGGAGCAAGCGAGGCCTGTTGAGAAGGCATTGAGCCCGTCGTCGTCGCCAACATCGAAGAAGGCGTTAGTAGCAGACGCTGGAGCGAAAAGCTGACTGGCCCGTCGTGTCAAATACACGTGATCTTTTCCATACCGCCTCGGACAGATCCCGAATTCATGTCAGTTTTCTTTCTCATTTTTTTTGAGGGCGTACATATGTATTCTCAGCGGCCTTGACATATCGCCTCAACATGAGTAAGCCTTAGTAGCGCATAACCGAACTAGCCGGCCTTGCTTAGTAACGTCCATTCTCACAATGGGCACTTAGGACAGCTTTGGCTTCGTCGGTGTAACACAAGTTGTTATAGTCATACATACTTAAGTGAACAAGAGTCGAACCTATGACCATCCCATGGCATAATACGCTTGTCTCGCTGCTTCTTCCTTCGCGACCTGCTTAGTCCCACCTGTCCCCATACCCTTCGAGATGCCGTTCACTATCGAATCGAAAGAATAGTCATCAGAATTGCGACATCACCGAGATGTGTCAGAAGAAACACAAACTTACCAACACATTGCACCGTCCATCTTCCCGCGTGTGACGGCCCAGAAAATTGCGCAGGATACTCGACCGTCACACGCCGTTGTGATGCCGTCTGATTGAACAGCGGCAGGAACGCAAGATTCGGCTGTGCGGGGGCCAGAGGATTCGAGAAACTCTGCTGCTGTTGCGGGATAGCAAACTGGCTATTGGAGTAACTCGAATACCCGGCAGGAAATCTTGGCATCATCGAAGGGGGTGGGGACTGGTGAGGCGGCTGAGTGGCGACGAATGTCGGCGAGCTCAATGTGGGTGTAGTAAACTCCGCTTTTATTCGTTTCTGAGGTGGATGAGGGTATGGCGGCGGACCAGAAGGCTCCGAAGGCATCGTGATACTCTGTCCGCTGTCGTCAGCGTCGACGTTATTGTCGTCGTCGTTGTTGACCAGACGATCTATCCACTTCTGCACCGGATCTAGCCCGCCCTCTGCATATAAACCTCCAACGTAGGCATGGAAAAGGTTTTTGGATTCCTGTAATAGCCCGAGTTAAATGTACAATGCACTTTTTCACAGTATCCTTCATTCACCTCTGGCATGTTTAATGAAGGTATTAGTTCAGGTAGACACCTTACTTGCTCTCTTAGTCGATACATCGATACCCATCCGTCAAAATTCTCATCCGAGAGTATGTTCTTTCTCTGCTCCTACACAACCCGCTAACCTGTAAATATCTCCCAAATTCATCCAAAATAAGAGCCTGGAAAAACCTAACGCACCAATATCTCCGCGCTCGTCAGTACGGGACGTCGATTGAATAGGGTGACCGTAACAGCGGTGTCAAGCACCTTCTCTCCCAATTGAGATAATCGCTCATTGTCGAACTCATCAAGGGTGCCGCTGTTTGTTCTGCGTAGCGATCTATGTGTTAGAACTTGAATGAAGATTTCGCCCTTGATTTTGGGCAAGGCAGGAAAACCGGATGCCGTCGAACTGTCCTTGTTGGTGCCTGCGGTAGCGAGATTGGCATTTGTCCGCGACCGAGTACGCTTCAAGGTTCCGCTGGATGTTGCATTCGCCGAGACATTCGAATCCATTCAGGAGAGATACAGAGAGATCAGAAGCAACGTTGCTTATACGTGTTTGGAAGCCGCATTTGTCGCCAGTGCTCAGTACACTGTACAGCGTATATAACACCCCAAGTACTACATTGCTTTTCAACGAGTATTCTAAAAAACGTATTTTACGACTAAAAGTATACCTATTCTATTGCACTGAAACACGCTTTCTGCAGCTTTATATAAATCATCTCAAAAATACAAGAATTAATGATAGAAATGTATTTTACTCAAGATCTGGCAAGTGTCGATAAAAACGATCAAAAATCCTTGGCCTTCTAGATACATGACTTCAGAATTGTCACCGAACTCTTGCTTCAACCTCTTTCTTCTTTCGATGTGCTAGGATCTTGCGAAGCGTTTCCACATGTGGAGCCATGTTAGGTCCCATGGAGTTCAGCCTTGCGATTGCATTCGCAATACTACACAGAAAAAAAAACGTAAACCAAACGGTGTGCGGAACGAAAAACTTAGCGAGACATACCCCTCCAAATTACCCTTGGCAACAGGACAGTCCTTGAGCGCATGAAGTATTTGTCCACACACAGCACAACTTTCTTTCACTCTCTTCGAGGACGGCGGACCCGAGGGAGAAGATGGCCTTTTGAATACTGTACTGGGTCCAGCAAAGCCTGGCTTGGCTAGCACTATAGTATTTGACGGCATAGTAGTTGGAGCAGTGCTCATCAATCTACTTGGACCTGCACTATATGCTCCAGGAGTACGAGAAGCTGTTGAATTCTGCGTTGAGGATATTCCAGCAGAAGGACCAGCAGAAGTATTTGCTACGAGAGCATTTTGATCTGGCCGTACAACCCCGCGAAGGTTAGAGGCAATAGAAAGCCCAAGTTGAGGGTTTGCTTGATTAGCCCAGCCGAGGATAGGTGCTGAGGGCGTGGACCCATTGGCAGCACAAGCCTTCGTGGAATCCTGCATCTTCAGTGCGCCTGTAAATGCAGATTGATAGGTCTAAGCTGAACATAGGGGTTGGGGTCTCCGTGGTTGGGCCACAGCTGGGTTGTTGATTGTTGAAGGCATCTCTCCAGGAGACAGAGCCGCATTTATGCTAGAACTTGGCTGATGGGAGTGGGCAGGGGCTGCTTTCTTGGTCTTTTTGCTGAACACTGGCACCTGAGGGAGCCCCACTGGGTAGAGAGGTTGGCCAATAATCAAATGCTGATGACCACGCCGACGGAGAACCTCGTCGATCGAATTGACGGCCGCAAACTACAAACAAGCTCTGATCAAAGAAGTTGTGAAGTGTAAAATCGACTAACCCTTTGCTCATAAGGTT